>JZKD02S0298578.1:157394-178241 GCA_000966675.3 Picea glauca | reverse complement strand
TAATGTACTGAATTATTATATTTGGCGTACCTTAATATGTAAAGTGAAATCTAAATGTTAACATAATGCCCAGAATTGTCATATTTGACTTACATTAGTGTGTACAGTGAAATCTATTAAACCTATGCGGATAGAGACAGCACAAGCCCATTGCACATCAATGTACTCACAGGAACCGCACAAACACAGATCACAAAGAGCAAGTTTTCTTCATCTATTATAAGTCTGTTGTACATTGTCACGACTGATCTTCACCGGACGCGTATCTTCTTTATTCTGTTTATTTGATCACGTGTCTTATTTATTCTGTTTATTTGATCTTCACCGGACACGTGTCTTATTTATTCTGTTTATTTGATCTTCACCGGACGCGTGTCTTCTTAGTCTGGAATCTTGAATAAGATTGCGTATACATTCAGCGCACCTGACACCATATTTAATGCTCTGCAGGAAATATAATATTAGAAATATAATAAATCAAATTCATCGCTCTACATAGTGATTTATACTTAACATGGGGCTTTGTCTATGGCTTAAAATACCCCTCTCCTTCAACATAAGTTGTTCAAACTGTTTTATCAGATATTAATGAAGAAGGAGAAATCATACCGGAACCAGAAACAATCTTTGAAACAAGGATTATGTAGCTGCAAAATTGAGCAATTACTAAGTACCTCATCAACTGGAAGAACCTACTGTTAGCACTAGGAATCACCTTCAGATTGCATGGAAGGCAAGCCCAGTGCCCATCAGGTTATATATAAATGTAAAAGGGTTTTTAAGGGTTCAAATGGATAAGACTCAAGATAATAATGTTCCAACTCAGAAATCAGGGCTAGCATGCACGAGCAATCAAGATCTTGGATATCTTCAATCAGTGAGTGCGAGTAAATGTGAACAGAGAGAAGACTTCAGTAAGAGGAATGTAGAGGTTGTTGTAAACATCAAGTCTACAGACAACCTAAGGAAGAAAAAATCTTAACACAAGATCTTCTTGAGTTCAATGTTTAAGGACATTAAAGAATCACCATAACAATATTATAATCAAACATACATCATAATATCACCACAACTATTCATGTGAATCATTCAACACTTTAGCATCAGAAGCAAATAAGATGGAATAAGAAGCCGATTTCTATTAACCAAGATGTCTCAAATCAAGTACGTAACTAGTTCATGGTAACATCATCAAAATATTACAGTATAAGGGAGCCTTGTTCAACCATTCGAACCTACTGAAGCATTTCATCTATCTATTTATAACAAAAAAAGGGAGGCAACAGTTGGAGGTGTGAGTTGGCCTCCTTCCCATGAAAATGTCTAAGAAGTTATTCCATCTAACAACTTGACTAACAACTTATGCTATAAAATGGGAAAGTGTTGGTGATTGATCCCATCAATCTTTGAACTGACTTGATCCCCCTTTGGTGCGCAACTCCTTGTTTGCCAAGTGTCCTTTAGGGGCATGTGGCTATCATCATGCTGCCAGCTGCTGTCTCTGCAATTCTCTCCATCATCAGCTATTCATAAAGATGCTAGCTCGACTCTCCTTGATTCCTGGTATCTGTTGGTAGCATCTTCTGGTAGCACTCTGAGTAGCGCACTTTGTAGTGCCTTCACCAAATTTCATGTGATTCTGTAGCGCAACCTCAAAACTAGACAAGGAGAAAAGGTAGCACCACGCCTTCGTATCTTCTGTGCAAACTTCATTTTCTGCTAAAATTTTGGTAGCGAATTTTGGTAGCGCCATTCTGGTGTGTCTCTGTGTAGGATTCCATCTTTGCCAAAATTTTGGTAGCACCATCCTGGTGTGTCTCTGTGTATGATTTCGTCTCTGCCAGAAATTCGGTAGCGCTCTCCTGTGTATTCTGTCAAACTTTAGGTAGCACCATCATAATTTGTAGTACCTTCACTTGAACATGTGAAGAATAGGTAGCAACTTCGGGTATTAGCAATGCCATTAGTCTTAGGCAATTCGACAACATTGTAGGTAGCAAACTAGAGGAACATAAAAAATAGACTATTCTGTAGCGCCATAGCACTACTGAATGTCTGCATTATTACTGTCGAAGGAATTAATTCTTTGTAAAAAACCCAAAACTCTGAACAATAAATACTAGAAGCTTGTATAGGTGGCAGAGTTATTGTTTCATCAATAGTTCATCTATGGAAAAAGGAACCATCTTCAAAAATGGAGCTCACCTTTCACCAGCTACTTCATTAACCTGACACTCCTTCTTGGAGAAGGAGGACTTCCCTTTGGCACAATAAGCTTCTTCCCTTTAGCAGTGGCAGGCTTCTTCACTGGAGCTATGCTCTCCTTGGCTATTGGATTCTCCTTTTCAATAGCATCTTCAACCAATACATGTAAGTTCCTTTGAGCCATTTCATCTTGGAAATGTTGTAACTCTGCTTTGAGATTTTTGTTATGAGACTGAAAGTCTCTATTCTACCTATAAAGGTTTTTGAGCTACCTATGGAGAGGTTGGGCCTTTCTTGTTGCAAACCTTGCTAGGTCAAGAGTGTGGTTGTATCCATCCATGAGCTTTTTCATCTTAACCTTGTCAAACATGGCTCCTACTTTCAAATGAGTTACCTCCTTCCTAGCATCCCTAAGTTTCTTGATTAATCTTTTGAATGTCTGGTTTCCAGGTGGAGTAGTGATGTGAACAGTCTCAACATGTTTTTTCATGGTTCTTTTGTCCTGCTACATAGGAATTAACTTGTCTATCTCATCAGGATTCTTGATGCCTTTGCCTTTATCTTTCTTTTTTCGTACGGGAATTTCTTCATTCTTCTCCATAGGCTTTCCAATGGCTTGGCCCTTATATTTCTTCTTCCCGTATGATAGAGACTTTAGGTAGGGACTGTTCTCCAACAACCTCTTTAGGAGTTGATGCTCTTCTGAAGGGATTTCTGACCTTGATGATGGCTATTGAAGGAGATGAGGAGAAGTGTATCTTCTTCCCTTTCTTTGTTGTATGTTTAGTAGAAGAAGGGGCTTCTTCGAACTCTGGTGGAGGAGGGAGTAAAAGATCTCTCTATGGGGAATGAAAAGATTCCTCCTCGCTTCCTGCAACCCCCTTGATGGCCTCTTGATCTTGAACAATAACTCTTCTCTTTCTCTTTTTGCTAGTACCTGCTTTAGCAACACTGGTGGATGGTAAAAGATTTTCTATCTGCGACTGAGGAGTAGCTGCTATATCAAACTTGAAGTGAGAAGCAATAACGAAATGTTCCCATGAGATATCTTTCTTACCTAGTTCTTCAGAAACCAACATTCTAATCAATCCAGAGTGAAAGATGCTAGTATCTTGTTGAGTGTTCAACACACCCTAAAAGTTCCGTGACCATTTCCTTTTGGGTACCACCTTTGATTGTTCTCGCCTTGGTCCAAGGCTGATAATCCGCTTATCTTTTATGTTTCATGTCTTAAGATTCTCTTGAACATACAACAAAGAACCATCTTAAGAGACACAATGACTACTCAAGGAATCAAAGACCCATAATTTTCCCAACTCCCTAGAAAAGTTTAGCATCGGCGAAAGCTTAAGGTGGTGAAAATCACTTTGAAAAGTCAAAGTAGTTGAGTATCGACCTTCGTCAGTGTCGGACGATAGTAGTGTTTCTTTCTTACGAACAGCCTCAGAAAGGATTTCGCTGAAAGCCGACCTTTTCAGGTTCAGCAAAAAAGTGCGATTATAAGCGTCGTGCATAGATAAAGTGACACTGCTGACCGCCGAACTCCCGAAACAAGTTTCGGTATCAGTGAGGGCGAACTAATTGTTTCCCTGACATGATAATTTCTCTTGCCACCTGGTATCGATAGTTGTGGCCTCTAGTCTTTTCTCAAGTACTTTTGGTGCAAGTGACAATCCAAGTATGATTCTTATCCATTAGCCGAATGTCTTTCCATGATTAATTTTTTCAATAACCAAAGTCGATAATTCCACGGAAGTATTAATTGATATCAGATATTTTACAAATAAAAGCATTAACAGACTCACGATGAAATAACAATGATCCCCAAAAAATCTAAAAATTTATGTAAAAGACTTGAATAAGAATACACGTGTGATTCACATCCGAAAGAAGCATGATACATTCAAACACCTTCTTTTCTTTTTATATACACAATCAAAACTTCCACTAGGCCTGGTTTACATACGAATAGACAACCTTGATTATTCGGCTATCCGGCTCGGTAGCCGTAAGATTACAAAATTTTACAAAAGAATAAAGACAAGGAGATATTATGCAACACTTCCAAGAACACAGAGCGAGAATCCGCCAACTATTTGTCTCTTGTGCGTTGGTCCTCTCTCAGATTTCCTTTCGCACTTTGTGATGTCTTATGTTCTGTTGTCACTACCATTCCCTGCGCCTCGCACAACTGCACAATCATGTCTTGCACTTCCTGAAGTCGTCTCTGTAGCCAAACCGTGCTTCCTGCGCGACCTTGCGACAACGATATCCCCTGGTTTTTTTCCGCCAACTAATGTCGCAGTTCTCTATTATCTTGGTAGAGCTTGGTTATTGCAAGTTGAGCCTACTCTAATTGTTGAGCGGAATTTTTGACATAAGTACCCAGTGTTTCTACCCTCCCCTCTCTTCACCTACCTCCTTTTTCAGTGGTCCCGACCAACTCCGAATGGTTGGTAAGTATCATAGACTCCTCAAGGGTTGGACATGCACTCAGTTTGGCCTTGGAGAAGTCCTCCTCTCCTTCCCAAGCTTTCTTCCTAGGCCTTCCTATTCTCCGCGGTTTCAGGCCCGAAGAAGGCACAGTCTCCAACATGGTTCTTTCAGACGTATCTACAACCATTCCTAGCTCCTCCATGGACGCTGAAACTGCCTCTGGGAAAATACCTATACCTCTTGTTGGAGTCTCAAGTACATAAGAAGCCAACAAGAAAGAGTCCCAGGCGCGATGGGGATGAGACCTAGCACTCCGGCTGCCTCGCAGACCTTGTCCCGTGTTTGAAGGGGATCCCATAATTGCAAAAGAAAAAAAACCATAAGGAACTCAAGGCGTCCAAAGATGATAAAGAATTTTTGAATAGGACGTCGCCAAGACAAACTTAGCAAACTAGAATTCCAGGGAATACGAGCTCGATATATGCGTGGAATTTCTCATAAAGCTCCTGGAATTTATAAATAAATCAAGGAGTGACACTAGGTGTGCCAACATAATATCCGCACCTCGTGACATGATGTTTGGAAAAATCGGCACACCACAGTTGATCGACGGATGCGATCCAGAACATGAAAGCGTCGTTGATCGGGGTTGCAGGAAAACGTGTGGTACGATCCTTTTAATCCTTTTGAATTTCCGAACCTCCATTATTGATGAATGATGCTTGGCATGCTTGGTAGTACGGTTTCTGGAGGCATTTAATGACTTTCTCTGTATGATATTCGACCTCTTGGAATCACACACGTGCTTAACTCGTCCTCGACGCCCTTTTTTCGACCCCAAAGGTCAAGTAACTACCATGATAATTTATGCATTCATGACTATTGTATTTGATAAGCCAATCTATGGCATGTTGATATGTTCATTTACACCAAAGAGGAGCGGTGACTTCACAGGTCACTTAAAGGAATCATTTGGGATCACCTAAGTATTAAAAATGACTGAGACTAGCAAGCTACACAGGTACATGTTCATATTTTGTTTGTTTATGTCTTATCATAGGTTGCTTAATCGCTAAACTACTTTTGTTTTAACTACATGAAGAACCTTCTCGATTATCGACTAGACTCTGTCCTGTGACGCCATCGAAGAACTGAAAGAAACACCGAAACTGAATCACCGAAGAGATGAAATATTTCGGGCTCCCTGATATCGGCATCCCCGATATGTTGATCGACCCAAACGAAGTAATCGAGCTATGCTCCGAACAAGATGCGTTATGGGTTGAATAATGTGCAAGGGTCACTGATGAAAAGCCAAGGAAAGTACAGTAATTCGTAGGACATCCAATCAAAGCCAAAACCATGCTTCAGAAATTGAACTTTAGCCTTGCAAAGTGTCGGGCACACGCAACAGACATCAGGGGAATATATGCGGCTCCAATGGAACAACACAGATTGCCATGGGCCAACACCTGGGAAGAACTCTTTATTAGGTGGTCTGATTATGAAAGACCCTGCCCTTTTCAAGAAACAACTTGGGTGAATTGTTGAAAGACTGTTAGATGATAATGCCATGTGGCGATTTTTGATTAGCTTAAATTTTATTTTACAATTAATTACTGTTAATAAGTTATATTATAAATAGGGACATCGACCGATGGCCAAGGGTCGATGGTTGTTGTAAGAATGTTTTTTCTTTTGGTTGTTGATAATTATTTTGAGACTACTATGAATTAAGAAGCCCTTTTGGACCAAAGATGAGCTATTTTTCATCATATGTATGTGATTGGAGTTGGAGGAGAATTACTTTCTTTCCTGTTCCATGAATGTTGTAGTGAATGAGTAAGAGCAATTAATTCTATTGTCAAGTTATCTGGTGCAATGTTTAGATGTTATTTGCTTTAAATGATGAAAGTAAATCGTTGTTCTTCTATGTGATGAATGTTCTGGTAGATGAATTATTTTTCTTACCGTGATATTGGTTACATATGTGTTTCTTTTTCTTTATGTTAAGTAGTTTACCTCAGCTATGTGATGAGCTTCTTGGTATATGAACTATTTTGCTTGCCAATATCATGATTACATATATATTTTTTCTTTCTGTTAAGTAGTTTTCTCAGACAATAGTCGGATTCTCATTCGGTTAGAGTATTAGTACTAAGCCTTCTGGCATAATATCACTTTCTACATGCTCGAGCAGCGTGTTATCCGAAGCTCAACCCCTTCCTAATAGTTAAAACTTTTGTCATGTCTTTGTCAAGTTGGTTTATACCGGCTTGCATATCTCGTACCAGCCCCCCATCTAAGAGAGGATACAGAGAAGAACTATTCCAAGTGAAGGAAGAACCTTCACCCGAAAACACAAAAGTTCATCGATAATTTGGCTAGATCATAAGATCTGGAGAACCATTCCCCTCCAAACGTTGTAGAGTCTAATTGGGTCTCGGTGGCAGGTTTGGTTCTTGCTGTTGAATCAGGGGATTTAGGTGCCATCAACAGAATTGGTGCTAGAAGGAGGGTCTGAGAATGAATGGTTTCATATGCAAGTTTCCTGAAATTTCGAACAACCTATAGATTCGGAACGGCCCACATGCATGGTTATTCATCCAACAAACATCCCACCTTTAACGAGTACTGCCGAAGCGGATAATTCACCCCACTCTGAGGAAGGATATCTTCACCCTAAAATACCTTGCGCCCTCCCTGAAGAGGAAGTGAATCAGTTTAGAAGGATTACCAGAGCCTATGCCCAACAAATCGGCGTGTTTCCCTTCACCCCCATCCTCCCTCAAAGAAAACAACAAAGCAGACTAGTAGTCAGCACACCCGATGAATTTTTCATACATTCCGTCGAAGACTTAATATATTTCATGATCACCGAAATCCAAGAACCTCTTGACCTCATACCCGAGACGCCAGCCGGTGACATCTCTGAACCTAACGACCTTTCAGAAGAGGAAGATCCTGACTCTGACTCCGAAGATATGGAAGGGAACAACGGTCGTGAGGAGGAGAGAGAAGTTCCACTTCAATACAACCAACCTTGGTTGATTGGAGATGTCGTGGCTATCCCGGGACGAGTACACAATCTCCCTCGACACCCAAAAATGTTGCTACCCAAGTATGATCCTAAAACCTCAGGACTGCTTGAAGATCATATCAAGAAATTCATTCTCACGATCAAGCTTATGAACGTTCAACATGAAGATGTAGTATGCAAACTTTTCCCCTACATGTTTGAGAACTCGGCTTCCACATGGTATTTTAATCTGCCAGTAGGATCCATAATCAGCTGGACTAAGTTCCAAAAGGATTTCCTAGAAAAATTCACCGATGAAAATACCATGGGAGCCCTTATGGCCGAATTATTTGCAGCCACCATGACCCCAAAAGAAAGGGTCAAGGATTTCAATCAAAGATTCATGACTATCCTAAACAAATTTCAGCTAGCGGCAAAACCTACTCAAGAGTTGCAAATCAAGGTCTATGCCAACATGCTTCCAGCTCCTATTTCAATGTTCATTAAGAGAGTCACTAAGCAAACCCTCACGGAGAATTTCGAAGAGGCCAAGATGATAGAGTTCCAGATGAAAGGATGTAAAGAAGGCCAGGCCTCTCTAGTGAGAAAATAAAGCCACCCCCCTCCTAGGAGAGGACTCCTCTTGACTAGACCACTAGGGAAGTCGGCTGAAACAACTCCTGATAAAGGTAATGGGGATATAGAAGGCCTGAAACACATGGTCAAGAAACTATCAAATGAGATTATAGATATGAAAATAAATGTGGGTGAGGGAAACCAAAACCAAACACCCTATAAACCTTTCTTTAAAAGAAACCAGCCATTCAAAGCAATTGAACCTCCCCCAACCAACCTAAACATTGATCTAGGGAATGTCGCATCTAACTCTTTTTGTACTTACCACCAACAGAACCACTCAGAAAGGTTATTCCCTTTGTGGGTCCATGCCATGATTTTAATGGCCAATCATTTTCTACATGAAGTTTCTCTGACCGAACTATTGTCGATCAGGAAGAGGCTGACCCACCAAAAGACATGGCCATGCTGATATGGGATCCCGACGTGATTGCTTCTTCGAATGATTTGTTTAAATCTCATGGACCACCCACAAAGATATTGGCGATACAGACACGTAGTAAGGGTCAAACCGACCCAAAAGATACCGATGCCACCTGTGCCTCACAAAATAAATTAATTCCCGATCACTCGAGAATACTTTTCGCTCCCATTAACAAACCTATAAGTATCCATACTCAGGATTCTCCTAAATTAGATTACAATGTAGTAGAACATTTGAAGAAGATGAAAGCAAATGTATCCATTATGGACATATGTAGAATCCTGCAACAGAAAGACCTTCTGTAGCAAGCTCTAAGTTTGGTAAGAAACCCGACCACCGGTGATGGTCAGGAGAAGAATCCGCCCCCTACAGATTTTGCAAGAAAACCAAGATAAACACCTACTTAGAAGGCAGGAAGGAGAGGCCTTTTGTACCACCTTTCCTTTTAACGTTCAAAGTCTTCAACAAGAATTTCCACAATTGTCTGGTAGACTCCGGGGCATATTCTAATGTCATGCCCCTAGCCGTTTGTAACAAATTAGGTGTTGTCCCTCTAAAAAGTGATAAGCATGTCATACAACTAGACAGGACCCAGGTCAAGGTCATGGGGAAACTCAAAGAGGTGATGATCAGGATAGCCACTCATCCTAATTTCATGCAGGTGATTGACATCATTGTGGTGGACATCCCTAAGGCATATGAGATATTATTGAGATGAGATTGGTCCAAAAAACTAAACGGACACTTTAGCATAGACTGGGCACACCTTTGGCTGCCACTGAAGGCATACAAAAACATGATTAGAATCGATAGGGAAAGATACCTGAAACATACGGTCAGTGACCTGAAAACCCCGAACGAACCGGCCTCTACCAATTTTCCCATACTAGGGAACTATTCTTGTGATTCTCACTTTGGCAATTTTTCTCCTCTTCTATCCGATGTTTTGCTTACTCAAAACTTGGAAATGACCTTTAAAGAAGAATTCTCGATGCCAATGGAAGATTCTCTCTTTTGTCAAAACCTAGTGTTAGGTCTTCTGGAAGAAAAGATCGAAGAGTGGAACACTTATTGGGATAGAAATCATCACTTGTGAATTTGGACCCTTTATTTTGATGGATCTAAGTCAGAAGACGGTTCGGGAGCAGGGTGCATCCTCATCGATCAAAAAGGTAAACACCATTTCTTTTCTTGTAGACTAGAATTCGAGTGTACCAACAACATTGTGGAGTATGAAGCCCTAGTACAAGGGTTAAAGAAAGCCATAGATCTTAATGTCAAGGAATTAAAGGTGTTTGAAGACTCGTAAATCATCATTAGACAAGTGAGAAACACTATACACTGCAACTCCCCTCATCTTAAGAACTACCAGCAGGAGGTGTAGAGGTTGATAGAACACTTTGAAACTTTCAATATCACCGCAATCCCTAGAGTGAAGAATATCCTCACTAAATCCTTAGCCACTTCTTCTTCAAGACTCTCGCCTTTAGAAGATTATGAAGCGTCTCGATTCACTGTAGAGCTTCTCTACAAGCCATCAATACCTAATAATATTTCTAATTGGAAACTCTTTGAGGGGGATGAACAGATCATAAGCTTCTTGACTAATCAAGACAACTTCAGAGACCTCGCTATAGACGATGAAGAGTTCCAAGAACAACTAATGGAAACTAATCCTTAGGGGGGTCAACACGTGGATAAACCAAAGGATCACACAATTCCAAAAGGGATAGTGAATCTAGAGAATTTGTTTGATCTAAAGGAATGATTCAAAGGACCTAAAAACACAAAGACTAGTAGCTCTTGTCCCCTCCAAGAAACTATAAATCTTGGAAGCCCAGACAACCCAAAGTATGTGAATCTTGGCAAAATGATATCTAAATAGGAGAGGAAAGCCTACCTCAAATTATTCAGACAATACCAGGATGTGTTTGTTTGGTCCTATAAAGATTTGAAAATGTATGATACCCGCATCATTCAACACACCATCCAGTTGAAACCTGAAATCAAACATTTTCAACATAAGCTCTGGAAGTACCACCCATCCTTGGAACCCCTCATGTATCAAGAGTTAAGGAAGATTTTAGATACAAAGATAATTTTCCAAGTTAGACATTCCGCCTCAGTAGAAAACCTTGTTCCAGTAAGGAAAAATTCAGTAGAAATCTAATTATGCGTAGACTTTTGGAATCTCAACAGAACTTCAGAAAAGGACAATTATCCCATCCCACTAATGGAGCAACTCCTACAGACTGTGTCGAGCTCAGAAATTTTCTCCCTTCTAGACGGTTTCTCAAGATACAACCAAGTGTTGGTTTCAGAGGAAGACCGATTAAAAACTACCTTCCGGACCAAATGGGGAACCTTCGCTTATAAACACATGCCTTTTGGCTTGATTAACGCAGGAGGGACCTTTCAAAGGGCAATGGACATGGAATTTCGGGGACTTATAAGTAAGTGTGTGGTAGTATATTTAGATGACGTAATGGTGTATTTGAAGAATAGAGAAGAACACATCCAACACTTAACTCAGATTTTTGAAAGATGCCGAAAATACGATATATCACTCAATCCTAAGAAAACTATATTCCGTGTTGAAGAAGGTAAGTTGTTAGGTATTATTATATCTCAAGCGGGAATTCGCATAGACCCCGAAAGGATTAAAGCCATATCTCAACTACTGCTACCCCATAACAAGAAAGTTACACGGTCTTTTTTTGGGAAAATTAATTTCGTAAGGAAATTCACTCCTGACTTTGCCAAAATCATCAAACCCTTACAAAAAATGATTTGCAAAGATTCTGAGTTTAAGTGGGATAATGAATGAAAAGATGCTTTCAGCAATATCTAAGATACCATATCCCGGGCTAGCTGTGGTTTTGACTCAGAAGGATGACGATAACAACGAAGCCCTGATGTCATTTATGAGCACCAACCTTCAAGGAGTTGAGCTCAATTACCCCTCCATAGACAAGAAGGCCTACGCGGTCTATAAAGTAGTAAAACATTTTAGGTTGTACATCCTCAAGAATCACACCAAGGTGATTGTGCCACACCCCACAGTCCAATCCTTGTTTACCCAACAAGAAATAGGAGAAAGAAGAGGGAATTGGATGGTGGTATTCCATGAATTTGATCTAGATATAAAAACCGCTAAGTTAGTAAAAGGACAAGGTTTGTGCAAGCTCGTAGCCGAAGCTCAAGATCAGGCAAATCAAGATCCGGGGTGGGATAACGAAATAGCACTGTGGTGTGGTGAAGCTACACACATTTCCCTGGGACCAGAATCCTAGTACAAGAATTTGGCTCATCTATTACATCACGGGACTTGTCCCGAAAAACTCAACCCTAGAGAAAGGAGAGCCCTCCGATTAAAATCCGCACAATATCACCTCATAAATTCGGTACTCTTTCGGATCAACTATGATGGGGTATTATTGAGGTGTCTCGAACGTGAAGACGCTGATAAAGTGTTGAAATAACTCCATGATGGCCCCGTTGGGGGACATTTTGTAGGAAACACCACCGCTCATAAGGTTCTGAGAGTCGGCTATTATTGGCCCACTTTGTTCAATGATGCTCATGCTTACTCTAGGAATTGTAAGACTTGTCAAATAAGTGCTGGCAAGAAGAGAAGGACAACAATCCCACTTCAGCCTGTAACCGTCTCTAGACCTTTTGAGCAGTGGGGGTTGGATATCATAGGAGAAATTACGCCCAACTCTTCGAAATTGCACAAATATATTCTTACTGCCACCGACTATTTCACAAAGTGGGAAAAAGCCATTCCTCTGACCCATGTAAATGAGAAAATTGTCATCCAATTTATAGAACAACAACTAATTGCAAGGTTTGGTGTTCCTTCTGTTTTGGTCTTTGATAATGCAGCCTACTTCTCCTCTACCCTATTGGAAGAGTTCACCTTGGACAAAGGAATCATAATGAAGGACTCTACAAATTATTACCCGCAGGGAAACGATTTGGCAGAATCAACCAATAAGAACCTGGTAAGGATACTAAAGAATACGGTTGCAGATAACCATATAAATTGGCATAACCAACTCCATAATACCCTATGGGATGATAGGGTCACACCCAAAGAAGTTATAGGGAATTCCCCATACTTTCTAGTCTACGGATAGGAAGCCATCTCTCCAATTGGCCCAAGATTCTAATGAAGAAACATCCTCGGCCATGCAACAAAGAATCAACACCTTGCTTATGCTGGAAGAAGAGAGAGAAAAGGATAAGTCAAAATTTTTGGCTCATCAACAGATAGTGAAAAGATGGTTTGATAAGCATAAAGCTAAGGAAAAGAACTTTGAAGTAGGAGATTTAGTCTTGAAGTGGGACATGGCAAATGAACCCAAAGGAAAACATTCCAAGTTTCAAAACCTATGGCTTGGACCTTTCTAGGTGGTGGAGAAGATTGGGGTAGCTACTTACCGGTTGCAAAATCTGAGGGGGGAACCCGATACTCTCCCAATAAACGACTAAGCCCTAAAACAATACTTCCAATATTAATTATAAAAAATAATAAAAATAATAATATATATATATGTATAAAATACGGTTAGAAGGAGCACCAGAGATATCTGCTACATGGAACAAAGATTTTGGGTTCGCCAGTGAATCGCCATTTGTCGAGTGCGCAACACACCCTAAAAGTTCTGTGACCATTTCCTTTTGGGTGCCACCTTGTTTTCCACCTTTGATTGTTCTCGCCTTGGTCTAAGATTGATAATCCTCTTATATTATCTCTTTCATGTCTTAAGTTTCTCTTGAACATACAACAAAGAACGATCTTAAGAGACACAATGACTACTCAAGGAATCAACGACCCAGAATTTTCTCGACTCCCTAGAGAAGTTCAACATCGACAAAAGCTTAAGGTTGCGAAAATCACTTTGAGAAGTTAAAGTAGCCGAGTACCGACCTTCGTCGGTGTCAGACGATAGTAGTGTTTCTTTCTTACGAACAACCTCAGAAAGAATTTTGCCGAAAGTCGGCCTTTTCAGATTCAGCAGAAAAGTGCGATTATAAGCACCGTGCATAGATAAAGTGACATTGTCGACCATCAAACTCCCAAAATAAGTTTCGGTATCGGCAAGGGTGAACTGATTGTTTCCCTAACATGATATTTTCTCCTTCCACCCGATATCGATGGTTGTGGCCTCTAGTCTTTTCTCAAGTACTTTCGGTGCAAGTGAGAATCCAAGTATGATTCTTATCCATTAGTCGAATGTCTTTCCATGATTAATTTTTTCAATAACCAAAGTCGATAATTCCACGGAAGTATTAACTGATATCAAATATTTTACAAAGAAAAGCATTAACAGACTCATGAAGACATAACAATGATCCCCCAAAAATCTAATAATTTACGTAAAAGACTTGAATAAGAATACACGCGTGATTCACATTCGAAAGAAGCATGATACATTCAAACAACTTCTTTTCTTTTTATATACACAATCAAAACTTCCACCAGCCCTGGTTTACATATGAATAGACAACCCTGACGACTCGACTAGCCGACCTGGTAGCCGTAAGATTACAAAATTTTACAAAAGAAGAAAGACAAGGAGATGTTAAGCAACACTTCCAAGAATGTGGAGCGAGAATCTGCCAACTATTTGTCTCCTGTGCACTGGTCCTCTCTCAGATTGCCTTTCACACTTTGTGATGTCTTATGTTCTACTGTCGTTGCCATCCGTTGCGCCTCACACAACTGCACAATCATGTCTTGTGCTTCCTAAAGTTGTCTCTGTAGCCAAACAGTGCTTCCTGTGCGACCTTGCGACAACGATATCCTTGGTTTTTTGTCACCAACTGACGTCTTAGTTCTCTCTTCTCTTGGTAGAGCTCGATTATTGCAAGTTGAGCCTGCTCTAATTGCTGAGCGAAATGTTTGACGGAAGTAGCCAATGCTTCTACCCTCCCCTCTCTTCTCCTTCCTCCTTTGATAGTAGTCTCGATCAACTCTGAATGGTTGGTAAGTATCACAGACTCCTCAAGGGTTGGACGTCCACTCAGTTCGGCCTTGGAGCAGTCCTCCTCTCCTTCCCAAGCTTTCTTCCTAGGCCTTCCTCTTCTCCGCGGTTTCGGGCCCGAAGAAGGCACAGTCTCCAGCATGGCTCTTTCGGACGTATCTGTGACCATCCCTAGCTCCTCCATGGACGCTGACACTGCCTCCGGGTAGATACCTATACCTATAGTTGGATTCTCAAGTACATAAGAAGCCAACAAGAAAGAGTCCTAGGCACGTTGGGGATAATACCTGGCACTCTGACTGCCTCACAGACCTCGTCCCGTGTTTGAAGGGGATCCCATAATTGAAAAAGAAAAAAAAGTGTAAGGAAATCAAGGCATTTGTGGATGATAAAGAATTTTTGAACAGGACATCACCAAGACAAACTTACCAAACCAGAATTCCAGGGAATACGAGCTCGACATATGTGTAGAATTTCTCACAAAGCTCTTGGAATTTATAGATAAATCAAGGAGCCACACTAGGCATGCCAACATAATATCTGTGCCTCGTGACATGATGTTTGGAAAAATCGACATGCCACAGCTGATTGACGGATCCGATCCAGAACATGAAAGCACCGTCGATCGAGGTTGCAAGAAAATGTGCGATACGATCCTTTCGATCCTTTTGAATTTCTGAACCTTCATTATTGATGAATTATGCTTGGCACACTTGGTGGTATGGTTTTCAGAGGCATTTAACGAATTTCTTTGTACGATATCCGACCTCTTTGAAGCACACACGTGCTTAACTCGTCCTCAACGCCCTTTTTTCGACCCCAAAGGTCAAGTAACTACCATGATAATTTATGCATTCATGACTATCCTATTTGATTAGCCACAGTATGGCACGTTGATATGTTCATTTACACCAAAGAGGAGAGACGTCTTCATAGGTCACTCAAAGGAAGCATTTGGGATCGCGTAAGTATTAAAAACGACTGAGACTAGCAAGCTATGCATGTACGTGTTCATATTTTGTTTGTTTATGTCTTATCATAAGATGATTAATAGCTAAACTACTTCTATTTTAACTATAGGAAGAACCTTCCTGATTACCAACTAGAGTCTGTCCTGTGACCCCATCGAAGAACCGAAAGAAACACCAAAACTAAATCACTGAAGCGATGAAATATGTTGAGCTCCCCGATGTTGGCATCCCCAATATGTTGATCGACCCAAATGAAGTAATCGATCTATGCACCGAACAAGATGCGTTATGGGATGAAGAATGCACAAGGGTCATTGATGCAAAGCCAGGGCAAGTACAACAGTTTGTAGGACATCCAATCAAAGCCAGAACCATGCTTCAGAAATTGAACTTCAGCCTTGCAAAGTATCGGGTGCACGCAACAGACATCAGGGGAATATATGCGGCTCCAATGGAGCAACATAGATTTCCATGGGCCAACACCTACGAAGAACTCTTTATCAAGTGGTCTGATTATGAAAAAGACCGCCCTTTTCAAGAAACAAATCGGGTGGACTATTGAAAGATTGTTAGATGATAATGCCACATGGAAATTTATGATTAGCTTAAATTGTATTTTACCATTAATTACAGTTAAGACTTTATATTATAAATAGGGACATCGACCGATGGCCAAGGGTCGATGGTTTTTGTAAGAATGCTTTTTCTTTTGGTTGTTGATAATTATTTTGAGATTGCTATAAATTAAGAAGCCCTTCTGGACCAAAGACGAGCTATTGTCATCAAATGTATGTGATTGGAGTTGGAGGAGAATTACTTCGTTTCCTGTTCCATGAATGTTGCAATGAATGAGTAAGAGCAATTCATTCTATTGTCAAGTTATCTGGTGCAATGTTTTGATGTTCTTTGCTTTAAATGATGAAAGTAAATCGTTGCACTTCTATGTGATGAATGTCCTGGTAGATGAATTATTTTTCTTACCGTGATTTTTGGTTACATATGTGTTTCTTTTTCTTTATGTTAAGTAGTTTACCTCAGCTATATGATGAGCTTCTTGGTAGATGAATTATTTTGCTTGCCACGATCTTGATTACATGTATGTTTTTTCTTTCTATTAAGTAGTTTTCTCATACAGTAGTCAGATGCTCGTTCAGTTAGAGTATTAGTACTAGTCCCTCTGGCATAAGATCGTTGTCTGCATGCTCGAGCGGTGGGTTATCCTAAGCTCGACCCCTTCCCAATAGTTAAAACTTTTGTCCTGTCTTTGTCAAGTTGGTTTATATAGGCTTTCATATCTCGTACCATCCACCCATCTAAGAGAGGATACAAAGAATAACTATCCCAAGTGAAGGAAGATCCTTCACCCGAAAACACAAAATCTCATCGATGATTTGGACAGATCATAAGATCTGGAGAACCATTCCACTCCAAACACTGTATATTCTAATTGCGCCTCGGTGGCGGGTTTGGTTCTTGCTGTTGAGTCAGGGGTTTTAGGCTCCATCAACATATCTACAGCCTTAGACTTGTATTGAACCATGTCTGACATCTTGCCTATGCTCCTTAGCAAATAGTAGGGAATATTCATTTCAATTTTTCCAGTAAAATGTAGTAGAAGCGTTATATGGTACTGGTATAATGTATTGAACCTCCCTTCACATGTAAAGTACTTTTGAATGATCCCCAATATCATGTCAAACTACTCAATCAAATGATTCCTTGGCACACCTTTATTCAGATTATCATCTTGATATTTAGGCTTAAGGAAATCTTTGGCATATGTTTCATCTAAGGCCATGGATTTAAGCCATTTCTCACCTATGATAGGGATTCCTGTAGCAGCTGAAATAGAGGTCTCAGACACCTTGAATTCTAGGTCCTCTAAATGTAAAGAAAACTGCCTTGTCACCTTAGGATGACCTCTTTGCATATTCTGATAGAAAGAGAGGCATCCCACCCTTCGAAAAGCTTCTCTGGCCATGATCTCTATCTCAAATAGATGCATATCCACAGGCTCAGTTCTAACTACCTTACCTCCCTTGTGTGACTTCTTCATCTGAGGGGTCTCCATAGTTTAGGATAGGATCTTTTAGGGCCATGGAGTGGTAATAACCAAGAGGACTCAAAAATCAAATCTCAAGTGGACAACGCTACAACTTTACAAGAATTTCTCTTAGATTAGATTTGTTGCTAGCTAACTAAAACTGGTTGTAGAAATCCCTCCCTTGAATGTGTGCATGTATGAATACTAAGAAAATGAAAGTATGTGTTGTAATGGCCTTTGAAACTGGGTTAAAAATGACCAATTAAACTGTCAGAGGAGGCGGGGGATAAACAATGTAGTTTGAGTAGCATTTCTAGGTAGCACACCGTGCATGCAGAAGATAGGATGCATTTGTAACTGCAAGCTCAGTGGTAATGATGGGCTTATGTATCAAACTCGATATGCATATAATGAGATTTACAGGTTTGAAAGGAGGGAAGAAACTGATAGGATGGCGTGAGGAAAGATCTCTTCGAACTATGCAAGCTTGATAACCAAAATTATGAGTGCTAACTCTCCTTGAATTTTATGTGCATAGGAGGAAAACATAGAATACCTATGGAATAAAATCAGTTTGAAGCCCCAACAAGATCTCAGGAAGAAGTCATGATTATCTCGACCTCCGAATACACCTCAGCATCATATCTAGAAGTGTTGCTGCTGACTGGTCAGAACTGGGAGTTTGCGTAGCGCAACAACTTAAGTTTTTCAAAAATCCCAAACCATTAAAAGAGCTCATAAATATGAGGTCTTGAAAGCATATTTTAACCAACTCCTATGCTGAAAACAAGAAAGAGATGACATCAACATTGTAATCATGAATCGTGGTAAAAAATGATGGAGAAGAAATGTGCTACGAAAACTCCTGATGAGTTGGCAGTGCTTCGTTTCAAAAAATGATTGGATAGTAAGCAAAAGGACAACAAGGCAAGGCTATGAGGTCATGAGCGAGGAAAATGGCATGTCAAATCAAGCTATTCGTGGGGTGAGTCGATCCTAGTGCCAAATCATCAAGGGGATCAAAGATAAGTCATGAACAAAAATGGTCCTAATTCCAACACTTGTATGAGGATCAAAACATAAGTCATGACTCAACACTTTATTTGTCAAGGGGGCTTAAACAAACACACTTTTAAAAGCATAATAAAAAAATTAAAATCTAAAGGCTTAGGAAAAATGAAACTAAGGGATAAAGACCCAAGGCAACTTAGTGTGATAACACCTACTAGTGGAAGAGATGACATCGAAAGATGAGTTCTTCATGTAGCAACATCCACAATTAATCATGTGTTGAGAAAAACACTTCTTTTGAGAGTTACCTCCATTGACACATGAATATGGAGGTAACTCTAATTTCCAATCTATACTTTCAATCCTTTCCAACAACTTGTATGAATCGTAATACATGGGTGCTAATTTATTGTCCTTCTTTTGTTACTTGAGGGACATCCATTTGTATGGTTCTAGCCTCAAAAATACCCAATCCCCCACTTTAAATTCCCTTTCACTGCAATCTTGGTCATCTTGTTGTTTCATCCCATTTTGTGTTGTAACCAAGTTTTCCTTCAGTATTTTTAGAACATATTGTTGGTTCTCTATGTGATCCTCCACTACTTAAACCTTCACTTTCCCTCTAAAGGGTGATGTGATGGATGGAGGATGATATCCATAAAGTGCCATAAATGGTGACATTTTTTATGAATTATGGAAGGATGTGTTATACCACCATTCTCTTATGGGAAACCACTTCATCCATTGTGTTTATTTATCAGATGCAAAGAAATGAAGATATCCTCCTAGACATTTATTCAAAATATAAAATTTTCCATTGGATTGGGGATGGTAAGAGAATTTATGAGCCAATTCAGTTCCCAAACAATAAAATAATTCAGTCAAAAAATTTCCAGTGAAAATTGGATCTCTGTCACTTGCAATAATTTTGGGGATTCCATGTAGCTTATGAATTGTTTCCATGATTGTTGTGGCTACTATTCTTTATTTGAAAGGATTGGAACGAGATTAGAAATGTGAATAATTTGTGAATCAATCCACTACTACCATGATGAAATTATTTCCTTCAGAATTGGGTAGACTTATAATAAAANATATATATATATATATATATATATATATATATATATATATAGGACACATCCCTTCATGAATAGTAGATATAAGTGCCTTTAGGATTTGTATATATATGGAGCTATCATTCTTTATTCAATCATCTCATATATCACTCATAGTTAATTCAAATATATTTACTATCCTTAATAAATTATTGTGTACTATCCTCGTTATATGAACCATATTGGTTTTCCACATTGGTATTAAAGCTCAGCTTGATCAAGGCCTTTGGCCACAATTTACAAACCTTGTTTGACTTGGCTCTTGGCCACACTTCTTTTCTGTTTTTTTTACCCGACTATTGGTCAAGTTTTCATTTCCCTTGGCAACGTAACTGTAGAACTCTTGGTCAAATGGAATTTTTTCAAAGTTTCTCTACATTCGGTATTTGACCACAAACTATTAGAACTCACAGTAAGGGAATATATTTAGAAAACAATGATCATATTAGAAATGCTATATGAAATATAAATATCTTGTGGCCCTCAAAATTCACACAAAAAAAAAACTTATATCTAAGTTGAAAATCATTGAAAGAGTATCCAAATAAGAGCCTATAGAAAATCTGAGACACGAAACCCTCTGCAAACATAAAATTAAACATAGGTTATACGTTGTGTAGCGGTGATAAGCTGCATCATTTCTTATTGACGCCCTTCGGCCACAATCCTCTCTATCTGTTGTGTGGGTAATTTTTTCAATGGCAATTATAGATATTAAAAATGGAGAAATATGCCTAATGAACATAGGGACTCACATCTTCCAGAGGAATCCCTGTGTTACCATGGCTGTCGTGGGAAGAATATTGAATGAAGTGTGACATATCGGTCAACCAACAGTTGTGACCCTCAAAACAATTAACTCGACAATAAATGTCAATAATCGAAGGGTTGCGGCTTTAGAATTTCACTCATGGTCCATGTCAATTAGTTTACCAGTGATATAGATTCACATCATCGTAGATATGACCAAGTCACGCGTGACATAAGCTA
>JZKD02S0298578.1:118940-151039 GCA_000966675.3 Picea glauca | reverse complement strand
TGGTGAGGGATACCAAGAATGGTTGAGATGAACTTGACCAAACCAATACCTACTAGGTGTAATTTCTCAACGGTCCTCTGACCCATAAATGAATTACCAGTCAGGCTGGTGGTTGGAAGGCCATCCTCAAGAGTTAATGAGGATATGGGGAAGGGTACCCATTTGTAAGGCTTCTAGGCCTGACCACTAATCGGGGATTCACACCCATGCAAACTTGCTGAGGAAGGAAATAAATGATGTAATTTGGGGGATAGAGATAGATCTGCAAGATAGTAGAGTAGAGAGAACAATCTCAAGAAGAGAGGATAGAAGGTTTTCGACTCTGGAGTTGAGCAAGAAACTAAGAAGTAAGAAAGTTTTGGATGTAAGAAGAGATGGGTTGGGTTTTTCTACAAGATTATAAATGAGGTTGGAAAGTGAATGAGGAAGTACTCGTGCAAACCTCCTTTCTTGGAGTAGAGAAAAACTGGTTGCCAATTTCTTGTGGGAGGAGGAGAGTAACCTATGTCCCTGACTATTGTGGAGAAAGGAGAAAGAACCTCTCTTAGAGCATCATGGTCTAGCTCGGGGGTGGCTAGTGGTAAATCTGTTTGGAGTGGTTGTTCCTATGGTTGGGAGGAAACAAAAACCCCTTTCAACAATCGCTTCACTTTCTCCATTTCTAATAAGTATTAACATACTCTGTGTATATATATTGGAAGCGATGATTGAATTCATGTGTTTATGGTTAAGTATTTTAATATTTGAACAGTTGCTAGAAATGATCATTTGATTCTGTAAACTGCTATATCTATATGGTATTTGATTTATATAATTTTAGTTGCTATATATTCATGGGATGTGAATCCGCAGGAGCGTCAGGGTAGGAGTAACTAAAATGTCTAAGTCTTGTTGATCCTTTGAATTTTCCTTAGTGGGAATGTTAATATGAATCCAGTGGGAGAAGGGTGTTCCCTTCAGACTATCCACCCATATGACCGAGGGCTTATTCACATGTCCCTAACCCATTTTCTTATAAAGGGATTATCGCTTAACCCACAAGAATTTACAAAGCACCCATATGACTAGGGTCTGGGAACCCTAGGCTAGTTCAAAAGGAGTTAGGCCTTTTTGTATTTGGGACTTCGGAACTTATGATTCGACAATTCTAAAAAAAAACCAAAGGTTGGAGTCGTGAATCAATGAGGTTCATAGATCTAGGAATCCTGTAGAGATATCTCTCAGTCGTTAGATCGGACCTAGGAGGAGTAACATTAAGTGCTTTGGTAAAGTTCCACTTTGAGAGAATAGAAGTGGTCTAGCATTGAAACTCCAAAATGTCGGAGTCGCGAATTTCATTGGGACCATTGAAAGTGGAGGGACACGTGTCCATAGATAAATGGTTATCTAGGATTTCAGGTATTCGAAGGTATAGGGATGTGCGAGCTTCCCCCAGAGCTCTACAATTCAGAGTAAATCCTAGCCATGAATGCTAGGTACACGTGGAGATAGATTAGGCATGGTCCAGAGAGGAAGCCAAAATATACACGTCGAACTCCTGAATGCCAAAATTCTGAAGTGACGTGGACCGTTGATCCTTGGATCCTCCAGGATCCCTCTCAGCCATCGATCTAGGGAACCAACCGTTGACTTCCCAATGAACCAGGAACATGTCATGGAGCAACAGGTGGCCCCTACTTGTCCCTTGTCAATTGATGTCTGTTGAACTAGATCCGTTGAATGAGAGGGTATGTGGAAAGTGATCCTATAGTCCAGATACTTAGTACTCCGAAGGAAATTGGTCGACATTATTCAAGGTGTGAAAACTCCCGAAGTCACGAATGCCAAAGAAATCTAGATCATTGATAGGTAGAGGATACATGCAATTAGATCCGAGATTTTGGAGACTGGGCTCTTCGAGGAATTTGCGAGGTGAGGAGTCGGTAAGGTTTGAAGTTCGGAGCTGCGAAGTAATGAGAGTTGTAGATCTATGGGTCTATGTGGACTCTTACTGGTCATGAGATCGAAGGGCTGGGAATTTATAAGTCCAAGATGATGTGGCATCATGATGTCATTCAAGGTGAGGTGGAACCACATTACGTGTACCACGTCTCCCCTAGATATCGATGATTCACTGACCCTTTGTGCCTATTAGATCATGACACATGTTACCCCCTAATGAGGGCATGTTTCACCCCTATCCGTCACCGTGTTTAAGATTCTGGTTCATCTCGGTCTGGGCAATTTGGTTGGTGACATGTCCGAGACTCTGGGAGTCTGGATAACTTTGGTAGTTCAGAGGATTTGGGCGTAGCATAACAAAGTTTTTTTAAACATCAATTGTCGAACACTAAATGTCGAAAAAGGGACGTTCAACACAAAGCGTCTAACGTCGATCACTGAAGGGTCAAGGCCAGGTGGCGAGATTTTGGGACTTCGGGGAGTAATAAAAAATGGCATTTAGCACCAAACTCCAAAGACCCCAACTAATAACACTCTAGGTAACTTCGGGAGGCCATAAATTGTGAACTAGAGCTCGAATTTTAGTGCGGTGGTGACCATTAGAAATCTTTTGGTGAGCAATAGCCAATGGATATCCCGGAATTAGGAATTGAGAGAGTTAGGAAAGACAAAATTTGATGCCCCATCCATAGAAATGGTGTTTATCAATTGGGTGTATTACAAATTCGTATCAGAGTATGGAAACAACACTCATCCTTCTTGTGTTTCATGCATGAGTCTTATAAAAATATTCTTAGAGAACTTTGTGGGGTACTACCTCACCCACTTCTATAAAAAACTTACATGAACCTCTACTGAAAAGAGGAAGAAAACTTTCTACTATTAATAGATTTTTTTGAATTATGCATTGTATGTTGCTAATGTTCCCCAATAAAGAAGTTGACTTCAATTTGCAATGATGTGTGTTGTTCATAAATTGGTAGACTAATAACTAACATAAAATGTTCTATCAACACTCAAGCAGTCAATGAACAATATGGAAAACTATAGAGTAAGGGATGCTGACACACCATGAGTTAGGGGAGAGATCCCACAATACAGAGGAAGAATCTAATGAAATGAGGGTAGTGGAAACCCCTCTAGATTTGGTGGAAACTGTAAGAATCCTCATAGAATAATGACATAGTTACAAGGATGACAATGAAATGATGATCAAGGAGTAGGAAAATAAGATTTAAATTAATGGAGTCCTACTGCAAATTCTATCAGATATATGAAAGAAATTGAAACATGGTACAACTTCCAGTCATGTACACATGCATCATACTAATAAAACTCCAAGTCCACCTGAGATACAAAAGCATGGTCCAGAAAGTGGCCACACTAGAAGGAGCCTGTCAAGAAAGGCCCGACGTGGAGCCAATAGAAAATCAATGGAATATTTCTCTGGTGAGGACACTAACAACTCTAAGGAATATTCTAGTGGCAAAACTAGTTCCCATTCCTAGATGAAAATAAAGAAGAGGAAACCTTCCAAGAGTCATGACCTTGAAGAATTCAAGAAAGGAAAACCACCCACATTCGATTTCGATATTAAGAAGGGGGAAAAATTCCATTTGGTGGGAGGACCTTAGGAATTTGAAAGGAATCCATGAGAAGGAATTATCATGGAAACAATTTGAGAAAAACTTCAAGAAGAATTACCTGTCAGAAAAGTACTTTGATGGGAAGACCAAGGAGTTCTATGAACTCAAGCTGGGACAACTCACCATATATGAATATATCAACAAATTCCTTAAGTGGATGAGGTATGTGCCCTACATAAAGGATGAAAAAGTAAATATACAATGATTTATTAGTGGATTACCTTAGTCCTACTACGACATAATTGATTTTTATGAGCCAAAGACTTTAAAAGATACTCTTCAAAAATCAAGGTATTGCTATGAGAAATTCAAGAAGAAGACAAAACCCCATGAAGAATGTAAGAAGAAAAACAATTTGGGATTCAAGAAGAAGGGGTTTAAATCCTTGAGATGAGACTTCCTACCAAAAGAGTGTATCATCAAAACTTTCCATCCTAGAGTGTAAATAAACCATTCAGAGTAGATCCAAGTAAGACTGATAACATGAAGAGAGAACCCTTGAAATGTTGGGTTTGTGGAGGCGAACATCTGCTGAGGGACTATCTGCATAGGAAATAGAACAATGGGATAGTCTAAAACATCCAAGAGGCTACCATGGTCAATGATGTGGCTAGGAGCATGCCACAAATTTATGCAACCTTGGATAATAGACAAGATGACCACCAATATTTAGAGGTGGATATGGAAGGTATGATTGCCAACCATCCTTTTTCAATTTTAATTAACCCTGGTTCTAATTTGAGTTATGTTTCCCCTCAAACTCTTGATAAATGTAAATTGAAACAAGTTAAACATGTTAAATCATGGATAGTAAAACTAGACAATGGAACCAAAAGAAAAGTAATAGAGGTCATACCAGCATGCCAATTTGTTATATGTGGGTTTCCCACCCAAGCAAACCTAAACATACTTTCTCTAGGATCTTATGACTTGCTGATTGACATGTACTGGTTGGAGGCCCACAAGACCAAGTTGGACTGTTACAATAAAAATTTGGAGTATGAAAATGAAGAATAAAGAAGGGTAACCATACAAGGGATTCAAAATCTTGTCTCAATGAGTCAAATGTCAACCCTCCAAGTGAAGATGTATTGTAGAAAGGGACGTCCCTTGTATGAAATATAAGTACTAAACTCTGTTGAGAATAACAAACCCAACCTAGAGAATCATCCCATATTACAAGAATATAAATATGTAATCCCATAAGAGGTGTCAGGTCTACCTCCAAGAAGGGATATTGACTTTTCAATAGAACTCGTACCAGGAGTAGTGACAGTGTCTAGAACACCCTATATAATGAGTACAACAGAGCTAGTTGTGCTCAAAATGAAGATGAAGGATATGTGGGACAAAGGCTACATTCGACCTAGTGTGTCCCCATGGGGAGCACTAGCATTTCTTGTGAAAAATAAAGATGGCACACTCAGACTATGCAAAGATTATGAAAAACTCAATAAGATGACCATCAAGAATAAGTATCCCTTGCCAAAGATCGATGACTTGTTTGACCAATTAAAGGGTGCTACAATCTTCTCCAAGATTGACTTGAGGTTTGGATACCATTAGGTCCTAATTAAAGATGAAGACATCCACAAGACAACCTTTAGGACAAGATATGTCCACTATGAATTTGTGGTGGTGTCGTTTGGGCTTACCAATGCACCATCCACTTTTATGTGCTTAATGAATAACGTATTCATAAATTTCCTGGATAGGTTTGTATTTCTTTTCATTTATGATATCCTAATATTTTCCAAGAATAGGGAAGAACATGAAGAGCATATGAAGCTAGTACTCCAAGTACTAAGAGAACACCAGTTCTATTCTAAGCTTAGTAATTGTGACTTTTTCCAGAAACAAGTCCATTACTTAGTCCATGTTATTTCTGAGGAAGGAGTGGCAGTTGATCTTGACAAGATTAAATCCATCATGGATTGGCCTATCCCAAAGGATGTGTCTGATATCAGATCCTTTATAGGCCTAGCAGGATACTATAGGAGGTTCATAAATGGATTCTCCAAGATTGGTTGCCCAATCACCTCCCTTCAAAAAAAAGGGGTTAAATTCATTTGGACATCAGAATGTGAAGACATATTTCAAGAGATGAAATACCTTCTAACCAATGCGATGACATGGCATCATGACATCGTTGAAGGTGGCATGGACCCACATTACGCATGCCACATGTTACCCATATATGGCTGATTCACAGACCCTTTATGCCTATTAGAGAATGATACATGTCATCCCCTAATGAGGACATGTGTGACCCCTCGCCCTCCCTACATGTGAACTTATGGTTCGTGCTTGTTTGGAAAACATGGTTGGTGATGTGTCTAGGACTCCAAGAGTCTGGATAACTTTGGGAGTTCGGAAGATTTGGGCGTAGCATAAAACAGGATTGTTCAATGTCGATCATCGATCATCAAACGCCGAATGTTCAACGAAGATTGTTGATCGCCGAAACACAGAAAATGTAGGATGTTTGTTGCCGATTGTCGAACACCGAATGCCAAAAAATGGACGTTCAACACAAAATGTTGAATGTCGATCGTCGAAGAGTCAATGCCACGTGGCACAATTTTAGGACTTCAAGGAGTAAGAAAAAAGGGCATTCAGTGTCAAACTCCAAAGACCCCAATTAATAACACTCTGGGTAACTTTAAGAGGCCATAACTTGCATACCATAGCTCATATTTTAGTGCGGTGGCGACCGTTAGAAAGATCGTGGCAAACAATAGCTAATGTAGATCCCAAAATTAGGAATTGAGAGAGGTAGGAAAGACAAACATTTGATGCCCCATCCCTAGAAAGAGTATTTAGGGGTTGGGTGTGTTACAAGGCCCCTCTTCACATACAAAATCCTATGAAAGAGACAAAATTGCACATACCTAAGGGTGTCTATAAATGAACGACAAATAACCCCAATGCGAGAGCCACCCCCAATTATTTGATTGTCGAGGATTTCACTCAGACGCCTTGTGCAATTTCCACTTTAGAGGTGCTCCAAAGTTTTCCCTCACAGTGCGCTGCGTTATTTTCTACCATAGGAGCTCTGAATTACTCTAGTCATATCGTAATGAAGTTTGATGCTACAAATGTGAGGCTTCGCCTTCCATATCATATATCTTTCCAGATTATTGTTGCTTGCAAAAATATTTTGGTTAAGAGAATCATTGTTGATGAGGGAGCGTCAATGTGTGTAATGTCCTTGTCATTTTGGAAAGCTATCAGTTCTCCTGATCTTACCCCCTCTCCTACTATTGGTTTTCTATTCTACTTTATCCATTATCTAATTTGATATTTCCCCCCCTGGTAAACCAGAAGGAAACGTAACACATAGGGCATATTGCACATTCTCACCTGAGATAGCTCTATGTGTGGTTGCATTACTCAGGTTCTTGCAGCCTATGAATGAGTGGATATCTAGGGTTATACCGTGAAATATTTATTTATTTAGTCTAACCTCTTGATTAAAGAAATAATTCTCATTCATTCATGTGGAGTATCATATCTAACAAGTTCCTTCATTCATTCATCTAGGATTTAATCCTTAACAAAAATACAAATGCATACATTCAATCACACAACACAAGGTTTACCGTGGTTCACCCCCTCCTGGGTTACGTCCACAAATATTTGGCTCTCAAGATCTTTATTATCTACCAGCAATATGTCACGTTGCGTGTGTTTACAGTCTTGGATCTTACAATATCTAGATTCTTCCTAATCCCTGTGAGGCCGACTAGATTGCACCAGGATCTTGAGCCTATGATCTAACCCTCATGATCGAGTTTCTCACTTATTCCCTATCTCACCAACTTATGAAATAGTACAATTATTACAAACCTTACAACTTCCAAACTCTCCCTCTGTCCTTCACTCTATCTTCGATATGTCTTGTCTCTATGATCCATCCTCTCTCTCTGTAGACCTCATAAGTACTACTTATATATATTCTTGGCTCATCATCCATTACAATACATTGAAAAAACCCTAACCTTAACATCATTTTGTCTCCCTTGTATGTGTGCCTCACATGCTTCCCTCGCACGTGTTGATTTTCTTTCTAGTTGTCCTTTCTTCCCTTCTTTCTTATCTTCCCAAAAATAGCTTTTTCCCCTTACTAGTTCTGCGTCAAATAGGCACCCAATACTAAAATGTGGCTCGTCCCAAGCCACCTATGCTTTGTGCGCTTCTTCAACAACTCCTGCGAGAGTATGGAACTTGTCTGTGAGTTCCCTTGCTTATGTTTGAGCCTGAGCAGTATTTTATTTGAGGGCATATAACACTTGTGGTGTGATCTCCTTGTTGATCATTTATGTGCACTCTACCTGTGTTTGTGCCATGTTTTTATTTGCCTCCTCATCCTACACAATGACCTCTGCTACTATCTTTTGGGGTGATTCCATTTGAGCTTGTCGACCCTTCTTCTGTGTTTGTGCAGTGATTAGTTCTAATCGCATCTTCTTCATCTCATGTATTCCGTTGAGGCACTTAGTGATATTCATCATTTTTTTCCACTGCTTGAGGTCCTGGATAACTACGCTTGTATTTTCCTTTTCCTGGTCCTAGTGTTGGACCTATTAATATTCCTCCATCTTTGTCCATAGCTGTGATGCTCTATCAAACAAGTCGACAGTTGCATTGACTTGTTGTTCCATTTCACCCATCTGTTTGGCTTCTTTTTGATTCCTTTGTTCCTTTACCTCCGGGGGAGTGGTAGGAATGAGTTGTTCCTGGAGGTTCTTAATATCCTGTCTGTATTGATCAATTGTTTGCACAATCTAATCAATTTTCTGCATTGTCATGGGCCCTACTATTTGCTCTCTTTTTGGAATTATTTCATAGGCTACAACCACTCCCTACTCAAGCCAATCCATGTGATATTTCTCATCTTTGGTATCGATATTGAATTGCTCGAGCACCAAATCCAACTCCTCTTTTCTTTCCTTTGTGTGTTGCAACTTTGTTGCGTTTGTTCATGTGCACGACTGCACCTCCTGCGCGACACTGAGTTGTAGTTTGTATAGTTTATTGGTTGGTATCCAAACCATTACCAAATGTACTTGTGCCAAATATTTCAAGGGTGTCTGGCCTACAATATCATCCATGCACAATATGTTGGGTGTAACGTGGAAAGTCGGGATCACTTGTATGATCGTTTGGATCCTCCCATGTTCGCTTGGCAAAACTTTGGCTCCTGCTTCTGATGCTATGGGGAATGGATATGTTCCTCTATCTACCCTCTATGCTTCTCTCATATTCTCTAGGACGTACCTTATGTTGGCTATCTCATCCTGAATTTAGTCCCTTAGGTGTTGGGCATCTTCAAGATCCTCGACTGCCTAGTCCTGGACTCTTTTGGCCACAATGTCCACGTCATCCTCAGTGATTGTATATTTTGGTGGCTTCTTATGCGCCTTGGAATTTTTTCACGCACCCC
Organism: Picea glauca; assembly: GCA_000966675.3. Classification (NCBI taxonomy): domain Eukaryota; kingdom Viridiplantae; phylum Streptophyta; class Pinopsida; order Pinales; family Pinaceae; genus Picea; species Picea glauca. The sequence continues at coordinate 142,006 of JZKD02S0298578.1, read as the reverse complement.
TAGTGTGTATGATCAACCTCTTGGTCTAGCCTTGTTCCTATTGGGTAGCACTTGATGTGGTTCCTTGTGTTGTCTCAGATCCTTTTTCCTATTCTTTCAGTGCCTGGGTGGTGTCCTTTTTCTCGTCCTGGGTACCTTTATTTGGCACAAACCCTTTCTTTTCTTGTGTTGAATTCTGACTTGGCTCTGTCTTCTTGAGCACAAATTTATCTCCATAAGGTGTCTAATATTAGCTTGCATCATCCTCCTTATTTGTGGGCATCTCTTGAGTCAGAACTGGAACTCTCCAATCATCTTTTCAATCCTTCATGGCCATATCTACATCCTCTTCCTTGATGCAGTATCACAGTTGTATCCATTCCTTCTTAGGATCCCTTCGTGCTTGGATCCATATGGTATGCCTGGTTTCTTTGAAGTTGGTGATGTCTCGATATTCTAGAGTAATTCACCAAGTTTTGGCAATGATTTCTTGTAGGTCATTGTAATACCTTGCGAACATGCTTTCATTTTCACTTCTAGCATTGGAGTCTGAAGTGCTCCCCAACGTTGTGTACTACACTACGTGAAAACAACTAGTCTTCTCGCAATAGTATGTTTATTGGGAATTCCTCCATATAGCCATTGATTTATAGATATGTTTCCCTCCACTGTAAGAACCCTCATGGAGGAATTACATACTTATAATGTTGACAATGAAAGGATGATCAAGGAGTAGGAAAAGAAGATTGAAATTAATGGAGTCCTACTGCAAATTCTATAAGATATACGAAGGAAACGACACAATGGTACAACTTCCATTCATGTGGACATGAATCATACTAATAAAACTCCAATTCCACCTGAGATACAAAAGCATGTTCAAGAAAGTGGCCATACTAGGAGGATCATGTCAAGACCGACCCAACGTGGAGCAAATAGAAACTCAATGGAACATTCCTCTAGTGAGGACATTGACAACTCTAAGGAATCTTCCAGTGGAAAAACTTGTTCCCATTCCTAGATGAAAATAAAGAAGAGAAAACCTTCCAAGAGTCACGATCTTGAAGAATTCAAGAAAGGCAAACCACCCACATTCGATGTCGAGATTAAGAAGGGGGAAGAAGAAAATTTTACAGTACTCAGCTTGAAGAAGTACTTCAAATTTCATGACTACTCTGAAAACCTAAAGGCTCAGATAGCCATTTTCAACCTAAATGGGAAAGATTCCATTTGGTGGGAGGAACTTAGGAATTTTTTCCATGAGAAGGAATTGTCATGGAAACAATTTGATAAATACTTAAAGAAGAAGTACCTATCAAAAAAGTACTTTGATGGGAACACCAAGGAGTTCTATGAACTCAAGCTAGGACAACTCACCATAGATGAATATATCAACAAATTCCTTGAGTTGATGAGGTATGTTCCCTACATAAAGGATGAAAAAGTAAAGATGCAATGATTTATTAGTGGATTACCTTAGTCCTACCAGGACATAATTAAGTTTTATGAGCCAAAGACTTTAGAACATACTCTTAAAAAAGAAAGGTATTTCTATGAGAAATTCAAGAACAAGACAAAACCCCATGAAGACTGGAAGAAGAAAAACAATTTGGGATTCAAGAAGAAGGGGTTTAAATCCTAGAGATGAGCCTTCCTTCCAAAAGAGTGTATCATCAAAACTTTCCATTCTAGAGTGTAAAAAAACCATTCAGAGTAGCTCCAAGTAAGACTAATAACATGAAGAGAGAACCCTTAAAATGTTGGGGTTGTGGAGACGAACATCTACTAAGGGTCTGTTCGCATAGGAAACAAAACAATGGGATAGTCTCAAACATCCAAGAGGCTACCATAGTCAATGATGTGGCTAGGAGCATGCCACAAATTTATGCAGCCTTGGATAATAGACAACATGAGCACCAAGCTTTAGTGGTGGAGATGGAAGGTATGATTTTCAATCATCCTGTTTCCATTTTAATTGACCCTAATTCTAATTTGAGTTATGTTTCCCCTCAAACTCTTGATAAAAGTAAATTGAAACAAGTTAAACATGTTAAATTATGGCTGTTAAAACTAGCCACTGGCACCAAAAGAAAAGTAATAGAGGTCATACCAGCATGCCAATTTTTTATATGTGGGTCTCCTACCCAAGTGAACCTAAACATACTTTCTCTAGGATCTTATGACCTATTGATTGACATGGACTAGTTGGAGGCCTACAAATCCAAGTTGGACTGTCACAATAAAACTTTGGAGTATGAAAATGAAGAAGGAAGAAGGGTAACAATACAAGGGATTCAAAATCTTGTCTCAGTGAGACAAATGTCAACCCTCCAAGTGAAGAAGTATTGCAAAAAGGGATGTCCCTTGTATGCAATACAGGTACTATACTCTGTTGAGAATGACAAACCCAACCTAGAGAATCATCCCATATTACGAGAATATAAATATGTATTCCCATAAGAGGTGACAGGTCTACCTCCAAGAAGGGATATTGAATTTTCAATAGAACTCGTACCAGGAGCAGTGCCAGTGTCTAGAACACCCTATATAATGAGTACAACAGAGCTAGTTGTGCTCAAAATGAAGCTGAAGGAGATGTGGGACAAAGGATACATTCGACCTAGTGTGTCCCCATGGGGATCATTAGCCTTTTTTTTGAAAAAGAAAGATGGCGCACTCATACTATGCATAGATTATAAAAAAATCAATAACATGACCATCAAGAATAATTATCCCTTGTCAAGGATCAATGACTTGTTTGATCAATTAAGGGGTGCTACAATCTTCTCCAAGATTGACTTGAGGTCTGGATACCATTAGGTCCTAATTAAATATGAAGACATCCACAAAACAACCTTTAGGACAAGATATGTGCGCTATGAATTTGTGGTGGTGCCATTTGGGCTTACCAATGCACCATCCATTTTTATTTTCTTAATGAATAATGTATTCATAAATTTCCTGGATATGTTTGTATTGGTTTTCATTGATGATATCCTAATCTATTCCAAGAATAGGGGAGAACATGAAGAGCATCTCAAGCTATTACTCCAAGTAATAAGATAACATTAGTTCTATGATAAGCTTAGTAAGTGTGACTTTTTCCAGAAACAAGTCCATTACTTAGTCCATGTTATTTCCGAGGAAAGAGTGGCAGTTGATCCTGACAATATTAAATCCATCATGGATTGGCCTATCCCGAAGTATGTGTCTGATATCAAATCCTTTATAGTCCTAGCAGGATACTATAGGAGGTTCATAAATAGATTCTCCAAGATTGGTTGTCCAATCACCTCCCTTCAGAAAAAGGGAGTTAAATTAATTTGGACATCAAAATTTGAAGACATATTTCAAGAGATGAAATACCTTCTAACCAATACACTTGTACTGAAGCTTGTAGACCCAAACAAGGAATTCCTTGTGTGTACAGATGCCTGCAAGGAAGGGCTCGAAGGAGTCATTATGCAAGAAGGACATGTGATTTGCTACGAATCCAGAAATTGAATGAGCATGAAGTTAATTATATGACCCACGATATGGAATTGGTTGCCATAGTGCATGCTTTAAAAATGTGGAGGCATTACCTCTTATGTAGAAGATTTGTACTTATGATAGACCATAGTGGATTGAGGTATTTGTTTGACAAGCCAAAACTCAATGTGAGACAAGCTAGGTGGATGGTTCTCCTTAGTGAGTTTGATTTTTAAATCAAACATATCAAAGGAAAGGAGAATAGGGTGGTTGATTCCCTTAGTAGAAGTATGAAAGTGGTTCAGTTGGAAGCTGTAAGCGCCAGTGAATCAAACATCAAAGACAGAGTCAAAAGTGCACAATAAACAGATGCATTTTTCAATACTGTGACATCATACCTAAAGAAAGAGCCCACCAAGACGAAGTACGAAGGCTATCAGATGCTTAGTCATGGCCTACTGACTTAAAAGGGTAGATTGTATATTCCAAATTATGACGAATTGAAGAGGTTCATAATGGATGAATTACACAAAAGACCATATATTGGTCATCCTCATTATCAGAAAATGATCACGACCACTAGGAAATTATTTTTTTGGCCCATACTAAAAAATGACATAGCTGATTACTTGGATAAGTGTCTAGAATATCAACAAGTCAATGCAGATCACCGAAATCCAGTAGGGTTGTTTCAACCCTTACCAATTCCCAAATTGAAATGAGAAACCATCTCCATGGATTTCATCATAGGATTACCAAGATCAACCAAACAGAATGACGCCATCATGGTCGTTGTGGAAAAACTGAGCAGCTGGGGCAGCCTCCCCAACCCACAGGTCAAAATTCCACGCACACAAGATCTTTCCTCTTCCACTGGCCCGAAGAGCTCTCAAAAATTGGCTCTTATATTTCCCTTTTGAGAAATATGCACCCACAAATAACCTTGAGAAATTCCCCCTTATACTTAGAGAGATCGGACTTCGCGATTCCGAGTATACTATGGTCAAGCGTCTTGTCTCTCCGACCCCCGACTCCCGATTTACTGAAAAATCTGATGCACTCAGAAGGTTGACTTTTCAACAACTCTTCATTCCATCGAGATTTCGGACTTCATGATTTCACGAATCCTGATGCAAAGATTTCAGGAATTCACCCCACAAAACCCCAAAATGGTCAATGAAATTGACTTCCTTGTCGATAGTGCGCCACCTGTCTGCCTTGCTAATTCCTATGGCCCACACGATCCTTTCATCCCTTTGGAACTTTTCACTTCGTGATTTCGCGAGTCCCGATGCAAAGATTTTGGGACTTCAACTCACGAAACCCCAAAATAGAAATCCACAGGTAAATCCAACAGACCTTGTTGGTTTGGATCTACGGTTCTGCCTCTCCTAAGCTTGGCCCTTTGAAAACACTCTCCATAACTCCTCTGCTCCTTCTTGATATCTGACGGCTCACGGGACTTCGTGAATTCTTCACGGGGAATTCCGACCATCCATTCCTCTTCCTTCTCAAGGACTTCTGCAACTTTTTACCAAAATGGGTTTCAATGGTACTTAACCGCCTATGACACAAACTTGCGACGCCTTCTCAACACTCCCATGCACAAACTTCCTATGATTCTCTTTGACAATTTCGAAGGCTTTATCCTTCCTGATCTTTTTCCAAATCCGAGTCTTAAGAAGACTCCTACACTTACTCCTTGCGACAAATTCCTCAATTACTTCGAGGAATTCAAATCTTTCGACTCTGCGGACTCCCTTTAGCAGCAGTCTCTCAACACTTCGCTCAGGTTACAAAACCTGAATCTCTACTCGGCCTGCGTACACCTTGCATGGCTCCTTGTCTTAACTTATACTTCTATAAAAATGAGAATAATCATTATCTCTCCTGAGATTTCAGAGATGAACTCCGACTTCTATCAATGCACTCTCTATGGACAAACTCCACTGCACTCCTTGAAGGAATTTTACTCACTCAGGCGGAGAAACAATTGAAACTCATTTCTTACTCTTCCTCTCAGATTTCAAACACTCAACAAGAAATCATACACACATATCATCAACAATAATGCATGACAGAAAGAGTAAAACATTCATGAGCATAATATAAAACAATACATACACAGAGAATATTTGAACCCCATGAGTCTGAATCAAAGCCCTTGTATTAATCTAGAACTTCTGTACATGGAATTCTTCTACACAACTCTCTGCTTCTTCTCTCCTATGCTCTATCTAATATTACAATAATACAAGTGAGGGTGTCTATATCCATTTTCCCTCCGACTCCTAAAATTGTCCAATCTAGGAATTCAATTCTACCTACTTGCATTAACTATTATAAATGCCTTCTACCTACTATGGATGAGAGTGAATCGCTCAAGGTCCTTTTACATTATACAATTGTGCCTCCACTTGATCACTTCATTAATGTTTCATGACATTTTCAAAATTTTCACTGGGTGCTTTTCCAACTGTCTTTTATCTCCGCGCTGACTCGCTTGAGATGCTCCTGCATCATACTCCCTCTCTTGAAAATTTTCATGGGATCCTATCCATGAGCTCGCGCATGGTCTGTCCATGCCCCTAGATCTCTGCTTCATTCTCCTAGATGGCATCTTCAACTGGATGGCCCTTCCATTTTACCAAATACTCAAAGTATTGCTTTCGCCTGGTCTTCATGCCAATTCTTTTGTCCAGTATGCGCTCCATCTGTGGCTTCTCTGCAACTGGCATTTTCTTTGTCCACTGGACCTCTGGCTATTCATTTCCTACCCCTGCTTCGTCATATTTATATAGGTACAAATCTAAGACATTGAATATCGGAGAAATTCCGATTCTATCGGGTAATTCAATCTCATAAGCATTTGCCCCAAATTTCTTGAAGACCTTACATGGTCCGATCTTCTTCATCTTCAATTTGTTATATGTCCCTTTCGGGAACCTTTCCTTTCTCAGATGTGCCAGAATCAAATCACCAAATTCAAATTGAAGCTGTCTTCAGTGCTAATCTGCTCTCTGCTTATATTCCTGGCTTGAATGTTGCAATTGCTCCTTCACTTGGCTGTGAAGTTCCTTCATCGCCTCTGCGAAATATTCTTCACTAGCGCTCCTAGTCGTAGTCTGTTCTAAATCCCTCAATTCAAAAATTCCTCTCAGCTTCATGCCATAAAAAATTTGGAATGGACTCTGCCCCATGCTTCTGTTATCTGAGTCATTATAAGCAAACTCTACTTGTGGTAATATGTTGTCCCACTGGCTGTGGTGTTCTGTCACCAAGCTCCTTAGCAAGTCTCCCATACTTGTGTTCACCACTTCTATTTGTCCATTGGTTTGAGGATGATAAGATGAAATGAACGATAAGTTAGTTCCCATCTTCTTCCATAAGGTCCTCCAAAAGTTTCCTACGAACTTAGTGTCTCAATCTGAAACTATGCTCCTTGGTAAGCCATGAAGTCGAATGACTTCTTTGAAAAACAGGTTCACAATGTGAGTTGCGTCACTGGTTTTCTGACATGGAATGAAGTGTGCCATATTGAAAAATCTATCCACCACCACAAATATTGATTCAAACCCTCTTTGTGTTTTTGGAAACCCCAATATGAAGTCCATGCTGACTGCATCCCATGGCTTCTCAGGTATGGGTAATGGTTGATAAAATCTTGCATTCTGCCTCCTTCCTTTTGAATGTTGGCAAATTCTGCACTTGTCTATGAATATTTTAACTTCTTCTCACATTCCCATCCAAAAATATGACTCATTCAACTTTGTGAACATCTTTCCATGACTGAAATGTCTGGCCAATCCTCCACTGTGTTTCTCCTTCAACAAATTCTCCCTCATGGAGCATTTTGGAATACAAAGCTGATTACCTTTAAACAATAATCCTTCCTAGATCATATATTCTTCCCATTGGCTTCTATCCCTGAGATTGGATTCTCAGCTGCTTCATACACCTCCTTAAAATCGAGATCATCTCTATACATGTCCCTGAGATCATCAAAACCCAATGTTTTGACTATGAACTCCTGCAATAGCAAGCACTTCCTGCTCAAATCATCAACAACTTTTTTAGCGGTACCAAAAATATCTTTGATCACAAAAGTAAAGTTTTTCATGTATTCAACCCATTTAACATGTCTTTGATTCAACTTTTCCTGTTGAGTCACAAATTGCAATGCATGATTGTCATTGTATAAGACAAACTCCTTCGAGATCAAGTAATGTCTCCATTTCTTCAATGCCTGAATAATAGCATAAAACTCCTTGTCATACGTGGAGTATTTCATCTTTTCTTCGTTCATCTTCTCACTGAAGTATGCTATCGGTCTGTCTTCTTGACTCAAGACTGCCCCTATTGCAAATCCACTTGCATCACATTTCACTTGATATGTCTTTTGGAAATCAGGCAACACCAAGATTGGTTGTTCCATGATTTTCCTCTTCAACAGATTAAAACTCTTCTTAGCCTCTTCTATCTAGTGAAAGATTTGTGTCTCTTCTTCACTGTGTCCATCATCGGTGCACTAATTCCATTGAAATTCCTTATGAACTTACGGTAGAAACTAGCCAATCCATGAAAACTTCTCACCTCAAAGGTATTCTTCGGTGATAGAAAATTATTAATTACCTCCACCTTATCTGGATCCATCCTCAACTCATCTACAGAAATAACAAACCCCAAATAAATGAGCTTTGTAGACAAATGTTTCAGATGTTCAGTTTCTGTTTTGCTGAAAATTAGTATATCATCAAGATACACAATGACAAATTTTTCGATGAAATCTTTCAGGACTTCATTCATCAATATCATTAAAGTTCTCAGCGTGTTTGTTAAACCAAACGACATAACAAGCCATTCATACAATCCTTCGTTGGTTTTGAATGATGTCTTCCATTCATTACCTTCTCTGATACGAATTTGATGATATCCACTTTTCAAATCAATCTTTGAAAAAAAAAATTCTCCACTCAAGCAATCCATCAGATCATCCATCCTTGGCAATGGAAATCTATACATGATGGTTATTTAGTTGATCTCCCTCGAGTCAGTACACATCCTCCAGCCTCCTTTCTTCGAACTGAGTACTATTGGAACAATACATGGACTCAAGATTTCCCTGACCAAACCTTTGTCCAACAAATCCTGGACTTGTCTTTTGACCTCTTCATTCTCTTGCGGCGTCAATTTGTATGCTGCTTTGTTTGGTAAACTAGCTCCTAGTATGAGATCAATATGATGACTCACACTTTTGATCAGTGGTAACGAACAAGGTAGTTCATCCACTACTATGTCAGTGAACTCTTCCAGCAGTTCTTGAACCTCTTCTGGTAAATCATCTACCCTTCTGCTGGTTAAAACAATCCTTGGTTTCCTGACCACAATGAATTGTGGTTCCTCCTTCTTCTTAACCTCTGTAAGAAGTTCCTTCCCACTCATGAGAAGTATAGTGTTTCTTACTTCAGGTTTCACCTCCTTATCCTTAATTGGAAGCAACATGTGAGTTCTCCCATTCTTCTCTAGGGTGTATGTGTTCATTCTCCCATCATGAATCACATTCCTGTTATATTTCCACAGTCTACCCAGCAATAGATGAAAAACATCCATGGGAATGACATCACAAAGTATCTTATCGTTATACCCTGCTATTTTAAATTCAACTAAACACTATTTAGTGACAGTTACCTGATGTCCTTTTTGTAGCCATGAAACTCTGTATGGGCTTGGATGATCAATCATCTCCAGCTCCAGTTTCTCTACCATCTTTGTTGAAATGATATTATCCGTGCTACCACTATCCACAATGACCTTGCATACCCTGTCCTTGGTCTTGCAAGCAGCCCAAAAAAGTATGTTTCTTTGGACTGAACTCTCCACCTCCTTCTCTGGTGTCAAAAGAGATTTTCGCATCATCAACAATCTTTCGCCTTCAACATCCTCTACCTCAACATTCCGCCTCTATGCTTTGGCGATGTGAGTCTCACCTCCTTCCTCTTTCTTCTTTTCTAGACATTCATAAGACTTGTGTCCATTCTTTCCACATGTGAAGCATGTTATTACTCCACCTCTTCCTCTTCCTCTACCTCTGGTACGAGGAAAACTATTATTATTAGCATAATCTCTTCTCTGTTCGGTATGATGCCCTCTCTGTTCAGCATATTTCCCTCACTGTAAGCTTCCACTTCTCTCAGTTCGATTCTGATGTTTCTTCCAGTATTCCTTTGGCTTTTGACTTCTATCTTGGAAAACTAACTTTCCCTTGGGCTAACTTCTTCCTCAGCCTCCTTGACCATGCTTTCGGCTCAGCTTCTATTCCTCTTTTAGATCCATTTGATAAGCATCTTCCATCGTTCGAATGTTCAACATACTCATCTCATCCTAAATTTCATACCTCAGGCCATTCATATACCTGGCAACCTTTTCATCATTACTTTCACGATGATCTACTCTGATGTTTAGTGTGTAGAGCTCTTTAGTGTACTCCTTCACTGTCATAAGCTTTTGTCTCAAGTTTTGCATCCTTCGAAACAGAGTAATTTGATAATCTCTAGGGATGAATTTCGCCTTCATCTTTGCGATCATCCTATCCCAACTCTTGATAGTTTGCTTGCCTTGGCAGCGTCTATTAGCTTGTAGCTCATCCCACCACAATGTTGCATGTCCCTTTAATCTCATGACAACATGTTTGACCTTCTTGTCCTCTTCGACATATTCATAGTCAAAGTATGTGTCCAAAGCTCTAATCCAATCTAGAAGTTCCTCTACATCCAAGTTTCCCTCATAAACTGGAATGTCCATCTTGGCTCTTGCACTCATTCTTACAACAGCTCTAAGCAAGTGTTCATTTGCTACATCTTCCACTGTGACTTCTTCTTCATCATGTCCAGCTTCATTTTCACTTTCGGAATCACTGAGATCCCCAACACCGACTGTGTGCCTCTGTGTTGTCTCCATGTCCTCAATTCTGGCGCGTAAGTCACACATTTATGTTTTTATTGCTAGATTAGGCATCTGCCTACATCTTCTTCTCGGTATTTCCCTCTCCTCTGGCGGATCAGGTGTTTGCCTGTCCCTTCTTCTCGGCGGCATGGTCAATTCTCCTTTTCCCTGCTATAGAAAGCAAAGGAACTTTTTGTGCTCTCATACCAAACTGGCGCAACCTCCCCAACCTGCAGGTCGGAAGTCCAAGCACACAGGATCGTTCCTCTTCAACTCACCCAAATATCTCTCAACAATTGGCTCTTCTATTTCCCTTTCAGGAAATATGCACCCACAAATAACCTTGAGAAATTCCCCCTTATACTTCAGGAGATCGGACTTCATGATTCCAAGTATACTGTGGTCAAGTGTCTTGTCTCTCTGACCCCTGACACCCGAATTACCAAAAATCCGATGTGCTCGCAAGGTTGAATTTTCAACATCTTTTCATTCCATCGAGATTTTGGACTTCACGATTTCACGAATCCTGATGCAAAGATTTCGGGACTTCACCCCACGAAACCCTGAAATGGTCAACAAAATTGAATTCCTTATTGATAGTGCGCCACCTGTCCTCCCTGCTGATTCCTATGGCCCACATGATCCTTTCGGCCCTTTGGGACTTCGCACTTCATGATTTCACAAGTCCTGATGCAAATATTTTGGGACTTCAACTCATGAATCCCCGAAATAGAAATCCAAGGGTAAATCCAACGGACCTTGTTGGTTTGGATCTATGGTTCTGCGTCTCCTGAGCTTGGACCTTTGAAAAAACTCTCCATAACTCCTCTTCTCCTTCTTGAGATCTGACGGCTCGCGGGACTTCGTGAATTCTCCACAAGGAATTTTGACCGTCCATTCCTCTTCCTTCTCAAGGACTTCTACAACTTTTTACCAAAATGGGTTTCAACGGTACTTAACCGCCTGCGACACAAACTTGTGATGCCTTCTCAACGCTCCCATGCACAAACTTCCTGTGCTTCTCTTCGACAATTTCGAAGGCTTTATCCTTCTTGAGATTTTTCCAACTCCAAGTCTTAAGAAGACTCCTTCATGCACTCCTTGCAGAAAATTCCTCAATTACTATGAGGAATTGAAATCTTTCGACTCTGCGCACTCCCTGCAACAACCGTCTCTCAACACTTCGCTCAAGTTACAAAACCTGAATCTCTACTCAGCCTGTGCACACCTTGCATGACTCCTGGGCTTAACTTTTACTTCTATGAAAATGAGAATAATCATTATCTCTCCTGAGATTTCAGAGATGAACTCTGACTTCTATCAACGCACTCCCTGCGGACAAACTCCACTGCACTCCTTGCAGGAATTTTACTCACTCAGGTGGAGAAACAATTGAAACTCATTTGTTACTCTTTCTCTTAGATTTCAAACATTCAATAAGAAATCATACACAGATATCATCAACAACAATGCATGATAGAAAGAGTAAAACATTCATGAGCATAATATTCAACAATACATACACAGAGAATATTTGAACCCCATGAGTCTGAATCAAAGCCCTTGTATTACTCTAGAACTTTTGTACATGGAATTATTCTACATAGATATCTTCTTCTTCTCTCTTATGCTCTATCTAATATTACAATAATACAAGTGAGGGTGTCTATATCCGTTTTCCCTCCGACTCCTAAAACTGTCCAATCTAGGAATTCAATTCTACCTACTTGCATTAACTATTATAAATGCCTTCCACCTACTATGGAAGAGAGTGAATCGTTCAAGGTCCTTTTACATTATACAAGTGTGCCTCCACTTGATGACTTCATTAATGTTTCAGGACATTTTCAAAATTTGTGTTGGGTGCTTTTCCAGCTATCTTTTATCTCTGCGTTGACTCGCTTGAGATGCTCCTGCATCAGCAAGGCTTCTCACTTCATACCCATCAAGTCAACTTGTAAGGAAATATATATTGCCAAAATCTTCATGAAATGGATATTTAGGCTGCATGGCATGCATATGTAAATTATATATGACAGAGATACAAAATTTACTTCAAAATTTTGGAAATACATGTTTGTTGGTTTTGAAACAAAATTTCCCTTTAGTACATGCTATCACCCTCAAACTGATGGGAAGGTAGAGAGGGTAAACCAATTATTAGAAGACATGTTGAGGATGCATCTAATGCAATAACCCATGAAGTTGGAAGACTACCTAGCACTGATAGAGTTTGCCTACAACAATGGCTATTAAGAGTATTTAAAAATGAGCCCTTTTGAAACCCTCTATGGAAGACAATGCAACATTCCAATCAGTTGGAACAACCTAGTAGACAGAGTTACAATCGGTCCAGATATGATAAAGGAAATGGAACAACAAGTAATTCAGATCAGACAAAATATGAAGATATCCCAGGATAGACAAAATATCTATGCATACATGAAAATGACGCCTAGAGAGTTCAAAACAGGGGATCATGTGTATCTCTGAGTTAGACCCAGGAAGAGCTCTTTGAGGATGGGGTATTGTGCCAAGCTGACACCTCAGTATTATGGACCCTTTGAAGTTTCAGATAGGGTGGGACTAGTAGCCTATAGTCTAACACTTCCTCCCATAGTGAAGACACATAATGTTTTCCATGTTTCTTTATTAAAGAAGTATGTACATTATTCTAATCATATTATTGACTGGTATGTGATTCAAGTGGAAACCAAGGGATAATTCTAGTAGAAACTAAATGCATAATAGATAGGAAGGAAACCCCACTCAGGAACAAAACCATTGCACAAGTCAAGGTGTAGTGGAAACACTTTGTCCCAGATGAGGCTACATGGGAAATGGAGGATGCCATGAAACATTCATATCCATTTTTGTTTACCTCTGTACATATAGAGCACATCGACAGATAGAACATCGAGGACATTATTCCTTTAAGGAGGAGGGGATTGTAATACCCATGTTTCCCCCAATTTGTAAATATAAATATAACTGGCCAGGAGACTATGGAGGACGAAATATGTGTGAATTTTTTATTTGGTGAACCTTTGTATAAAAGGGTCAATGTATGAATTTTATGTTATTAATAGAAATTGGATATGTGTTGCACAACTACTGAGAGGGGACAAATATAGATCTACAAGATAACATAGTAGAGAGAAAAATATTGAGAAGAGAGGAGAATATGTTTTCGACTCTGGAGTTGAGTGAGAAACTGAGAATCAAGATCATTTTTTCTATAAGAATACATGGGCATGGTTTCACTAAAGGATGATAAATGAGGCTGAAAAGTAACTGAGGAAGTACTTGTGCATACCTCCTTGCTTGTAGTAGAGAAAAACCGGTTTCCAATTTCTTATGGGAGGAGGAGAGTAACCTATGTCCCCGACTATTATGGAGCAAGGAGAAAGAATCTCTCTTAGAGCATCATGGTCTAGCTCGAGGGTGGCTAGTGGTAAATCCATCAGGAGTGGTTATTCTTATGGTTGGGAGTAAACAGGCACCCCTTTCAAGAGCCGCTTTGCATTCTCCATTTATGATAAGTATTAACATAATCTATTTATATATATTGGAAGGGATGATTGAATTTTTGTGTTTATGGTTAAGTCTTTTAGTATTTAAATAGTTACTAGAAATGCTCATTTTCTTCTTTAAACTACTATATCTATATGTTATTTGATTTATATCAGTTTAGCTACTATAGATTCATGGGATGTGAATCCGAAGGAGAGTAGCGGTAGGAGTAACCAAAATGTCTAAGTCATGTTGATCCTTTGAATTTTCCTTAGTGGGAATGCCAATACTAGTACTGTGGGCGAAGGGTGTACCCTTAATACTATCCACCCATATGACTGAGGGATTATGCCCATGTATTTAACCCATTTTCTGCTAAATGGATTAGCGCATAGCACACAAAAATTTCCAAAGGGCCCATATGACCAGGGTCTAGGAACCCTGGGCTAATCTGAAAGAAGCTAGCCCTTTTTGTCTTTGGGACTTCAGAACTTATGATCCCAAAATTCTCGAAAATAGTTGAAGGCTAGAGTCATGAATTAAGGAGGGTCATAGATCTAGGAATGCGACGAAGATATATCTCAGTAGTTATATCATACCAACGAGGGGTAACGGTAAGTGCTTCGATGAAGTTCCAATTCGGGAGAATAGAAGTGGTGTAGCACCAAAACACTTGAATGTCGGAGTCACGAAGTTCATCAGGACCATTAAAAGTGGAGGGACACATATCCAAAAATCAATGGCTATATGGGAGTACGGGGCCCAACTGAGAAGAGTTCCCTCCATGCACTGTGTTGCAGCCATGACAAACCCAACAAGGACTTCCTCCTTGTGGCACTTCCTGAGAAACTTGCACGCCATGAGTTTGGTGTCCAACCTTGTTATTTCTTCAATGATGTGCTTGATGATGATTCAATGTGACCTTCTCTCTGTGCCATATGTCTTGTTCATCTCCTTTTCCAACTCCTTCTCCTTTGTCTTCTCATCGAGGTATTGCATGAGATTCTTCTCCCGAGATGGCATCTCTGTAATAAAATAAATGAGCTCTACGCCCATAGATACAGGATACTTCACCCATGGGTACCCTCTATGGGTGACTTCCATTAGCTTCTTAACATAGTTTTTTCATGGTTACCCCTTCCTAAATGTGGGATATCAAACAGGTTTAGAATCCCGGTGTTGGCTAGTCTGACTGCCCAATGTTTTGGTTGCAAAATTTGATCGTCAAAGGGTCCTATACCCACGTTGTCTAGGTAGACTTGCCTTTCAAATTTAGGGAACTTGTCCATGTCGATCAGATCATGGTCTGAGTATCATATTTTTTCCACGCATCTTAAAAGGTTCGGTGTGGTGCGCACCCCTTCCGGAATGCACAGTAAGACTATGGTTGTTGCAACCTATTTGTGTGGTGATCTTGCTATGGGTTGTTTTCTCTTTCGATGTGGTGGATGACTCGAGGTTCCAACCTCCATTTTTTTGTCATCTGCATATTCCTCTGGCCAATCGATAACATCTTCTACTATACCCTCTTGTTTATGCTCCGATACTAGTGTGTACGACCGTCCTGGTGTGATCATTTACCCTTGGCGCCTCTTCAATGTATTCAGGCCATGAAGGATTTACTGTGTCCTTGGCCTGCTGGCCCCATCCCATTTATGACATATCATTGTCCATGCCAACCACTGTTGTTGATTGGGTTTCCTCCGACACGGGTGCGGGGCTCGCTGGTTACATATTGGGTGAGGGAATTTTTTCTAAGTTGATGAATTTGACAGTCTATGTGGGTTTCTATTTCATTCCCTGTGGTTGTTGTGGTGCTCTGAGGTTGCTACAAGGTTTTCTACAGGCCTAGCTCAATGCACCTAGCTTGGGTGGTACCATGGTGGTTAAGATGATTTTCGCCGAGCTAGTTCACTCTGCAACTCTTGCTAAATCACCCTCTGATCTGTATACTCTCTCTCTGTATGCACTTTCTCAATTTCGCAATAACCCTTTCGTTACCTGCGTTCCTTACTTATATAGCGAGTGGTGTGAAACTTCTTGGAGAATTTACCCAAGCCGTGGTTTAAATGAATTGGTGCTTCTCGCGTACATGACATTGGATTCCCTTGATGTCACCAGATGGCGCGATTAATGCAATGTCACTTTGAAAGTTATTGTCATTCAATTTTGATAGACACTGCCATTTGGCGCCTTTTTTCGTAACTGTCATTTTTCAAATTTCCTCCTTTTATTGACCATTGGTCCTTTTTCCGGCGTGCTAAGTTTTCCAAGTGTTTGATATGTTGTTTCTCTAGTGTGCGTGGACATTTTATTTTTTCATGCTAAATATATTCTAGCTACTTATTTTCTTCTGGTGTCTGGCATGATAACCCCTCTATTGTTCTGCACAGTCCTTTGTTGTTTGGTGCATTTTTTTTTAAAGTGCTAGGAGGTCGACTGTCCCTATATAGTTTCATTCGAATCCCATTGATCATTCTTCTAAGTTATGTTCCTTCCAAATCCTTCAACTGTACATCTACCTATTTTGTGACAATCCTTACTTCATATGGTCCCAACCAATGCATTCTAAGTTTTCCTAGGTGTTGAAGAGATATATTGCCGTACACCAAAACTATGTCTCCCTCCTTGAAACTTTTCCTTTTGATATGTCTATCATGCCAAGCTTTGTCCCCTGATTTTTGTACCTCTTGGTGAAAACCTACTATAATTATATCTTCTTCCATGAGCATCAACTGACTTAGCCTTTCTTGTACTTCACGTCTCTCTATCATGTGAGTAATTGCTGCTACACATAGACTAGGTATCAAAAATTCTAATGGCACCACTGCTTCTTGTCCATACACCAATCTAAATGGTTTCTTCCCTAAAATTTTTTTACATGTGGTCCTCTATTCCCACAATACTACTAGTATCTTCAAGTCCCAATCATCCCTGTTGACATTGTTGATCTTTGTCAGTGCATTCTATAATATCTTATTAAAGGATTGCACTGTTCCATTTGCATGAGGATGATATGGTGTACTCTTTTGATGATAGACTTCAAACTCCTATATCATAGATTTAATAGTGTTGTTAATCAAGTGAGTGCCTTGGTTATTCATCAAAATCCGTGGGAATCCAAATCTAGTGATCACTTTCTCAAACAAGAAGTGTGTTGTTGTCTCTGTGTTGCAATCTTTTAGTTGTGTTTCTTCTACCCATCTTGTTAAGTACTCTGTCACAGTAAAAATATACCTTGCTCCTGACCTCTTTGCTGGTGGGTTAATTGGTCCCACAAAGTCTATTGCCCATTTTTCGAATACCTGCAAGTTTACTTGTGGCCTTAGGGGCATCTCATCCCATCTATTAGGTTTACCAACCCTATGAGATACATCACATCTCTGGTGGTAGTCCTCTGAATATCTGTGAACAATCAACTACTAGAGTCCTGCATACAATACCTTATGTGTGGTAGCTTTTCCTGCATAATGTCCTTCTACTATTCCCTCATTGGTCTCGGCTAAAATCCTAGCTCTTTCATGTTCTAGAGCACACATTCTCAAGACGTTGTCTACACCCATATTGTATAAGTGTCCTGCAATCAATTGATAGTTTGCAACTCTGACTACCAGATTTTTCTTATGTGAAATGTTGAATTATTGTGGCGAAGTCCTTGTACTCAAGTATTGAATGATGTTAGCAAAATATTCATCAGCTACTTGGACTGAAAATAACTGTGCATTGGGAAATTTGTCCTCTATATTCATAGGTTCCTCTCCATTGGTGATCCTTGACAGGTTATCAGGTCTTGCATTCAACTTCCCTGGTTTGACTATTACTTCAAAGTCAAATTCTAGGAACAACAATAACCATCTAAAAATTCTCCCCCCCAACACTGGCTTTTTGAGTAGGTATTTGAGAGATAAATGATTTGTAAACATCTTGAAATGTTTTCCCACTATGTAATGTCTGAAATTATGAAGTGCATAGACCATAGATAAGCCTTCTCTTTCTGTGATATTGTAATTTTTCTCTGACTTTGACAGTTTTCTGCTAGCAAATGCTATAGGATGGTCCAATTCCTCTATTCATGGTTGCGCTAGAATAACTCCAAGTGATATGGATGATGCATATAGATGCACATGGAATGTATTTTCCCAATCTGGGAATAATAGTGTTGGTGTGGTTACAGTCCAATCCTCGATGACAATCCTCATTCCACTGAAACTTGTTATCTTTTCTCAACAGTTTCTCCATTGGTGCAATGATCTGCGCATACCCTTTTATGAATTTCCTGTAGTATCATGTATGTCCCAATGTTATTCTTAGCTGACGTACTGATTTTGGTGGGGGTAGATTAACAATTATTGCAATCTTGGCAGGATCTACTAGAAATCCTTGTTTGCACACTATATGGCCCAATAGTATCCCAAATGGTGTTTCAAAGATGCACTTCCTGATGTTTAGTGATATTTGACACTTCTTGCATATTTCTAACATCAACCTCAACACCTCTACATGGTATTTCAACAAATTGTAGACTATCCAATCATCCATATATACCTTTAGAAACCGGTGGATGAATTCTTTGAATGCAACTATGACTACTCTGGAAAATATTGTTGGTGCATTCTTCAGTCCAAAAGGCATGAATTTTTACTCTTAGGACCCCCATTTTTTGGAAAAAGTGGTCTCGTACCTATCTTTTGGGGATATCTTGATCTGATGGTAGTCTGAGAATCCATCAATGAATGTGTAAGCTTCTTGGCCTCCTACATTCTCCAACACCTCATATGTGAAAGGAGCAGGGAAAGGGTCATGTAGGAAAACATCATTGAACTTCCTCGGGTCGAAACATATTCTTATCCCTCCCTATTTCTTCTCCTAAACTACCATAGGGCTTACCCATTCAAATTCCTCTACCGGTTCTATGATTCCCACCTCCAACATCCTGTCAATTTCTGCTTTCGGTTTTTTCTTATATATTGGGTTTAGTCTATATGGTCTCTGTCTGATCGATCTTTCATGAGATATGAGAGGTATTTTCATTTCACCTAGCTCTTCTACTATGCCTTTCATTTATGTGAACATTGTTGGGAACAGGTCGTTGTACTCATGTAGTAACTCTGTTATGCTTTCTACTGTTTGCTCATCCCAATAGTTTCCAATGCTGGCCATTTTGGGATTCTCATTTGTCCCAATGTTGACTTTCTTTATCACCTTGATCGACAGAATAAATAATTATGATTCCAGAGGTGGAACTTCCACCTCATCTCTTTTACCTTCAACTTCTATTATCTGAATGTTGCATGGGTCATCTTCATCTAGTGCTTCTTCCTGCACATGGTAGCATGACAATAGTTCTTTTACTTTCTATCTATTCTGGTGTTGATATTCTATCATAAGTTCAACTTCCATTTATTTAATGAATATCACCCCTCTGATTTGTGTGAGTGTTGAGTCTATGTTGGGGTTCTCATGTTCAAATGAGAAAGTGACTGTAAAATTCTACTATAATACTGTCCAGTCTGTAGTTCCTCTGCGCCATTCCTGGTCTACATACAAGTTTTCTAGAATCCCTTCTAATGTGTGAATAAAGTGATGAGACCATTCCTCTAGTGGTGTCATTCTCCATAGTGTTCTGCACTTCTCCAAGTGTTCTTTTGGTGCCCCCTATCCATCGTATCTCTGTAGTTGGTCTCTTCCCTATTCTGCGCCAAATATGATGTGCAGTAATTGCTTACAATGGTACCAGTCCTTGTCTATCTCTTTGTGTGCACCCCACCATCTTGCAAGTGTTTCCTTGAGTGCTGCATCCAGATATAAGAGACTATTATTTTATAACACTTCATCTTCGTATCTTGTTAAGAATTCTTCTAATTTGTTTATCCCATGGAAGCTGGGAGGTTCTCTTATCTATGTACCTACACATCTTACTATGCAGTCTATTCTTACGCATCTTCTTGTGGAGACTTCATGTATCCTCTGCTTCCAATTATATAAGCCTGTATATGGTTCTGACGTGCATGACGTGATACTTCTCCAACTGAGTACTCCATATGTAGTTGGATTCACACAATCTTCTTCTCGCGTGGTTTTTTTGTACAACTGGTTAATTCCTCCAGGTCTAAGAAAGTGGGTTCTACAAACCTTTCCCCTTCTGATGGGTCCAATGGCGCAATGAATCTGTATCCTCCTAAATTGAATGTAATATTCCTCATGTTTAAGTTGATTATGGCCTAATTTTCAAATTCCCAATCCAAGCCAAGCAATGTCGGATAAGGTTTTGTGCCATCCACTATCTCTATCACTTTGAAATCGGCTTTAGTGCACACTCCATCCAGATCTATTGTCACCCCCTTTAGCCTTCCAATTGGTAGAACTTTGTGTTGGTTTTTTAGTTTCAGTTGAACATGTGAATGTTCTAATGCGGTCTCTTCCATACATTGCCGTGTCTTCTTGGGTAACACATTTACTTTGGATCCTAAATCCATTATAATATCTCCCATGTTGAAATCTCCAATGTTGGTGTTCAGTCGAAATTCTTTGCTTGTTCTCCTCCTTGTATGCAGATGATTAACTATTTTCTGTTCTATCATTCCTTCTCATTCTATGCTACATATTTCTAACATATTTTGTAACACTTTAACAGATGATGGATCATTTAGTAATTTAACATAGGATTGCAGAAAATCCTTAATCATACTTACTTGTGCTAGGGACTGTGCCTCATTAGTGTGATCCAATGATGGAGGCATCTCGTATGTTAGTAATTTCTAAGTGTGTTGTGCAGTTGATGTCGATGCAATGTATGGCTTCAAGAATTATTGTTTGACCTTCTTGAATATCTCCTTTTCATTTTGCACATCAAAATTCTTCTGCAGTTCGACATTCTTCTTCACCCATTGGTGTTGCGTTGGATCTTGTCTTACTATGTCGTTTCCTATCTTAGCTCCTCCACGCATAACTATATTGATATTTCTTTTTTCATCCCTTGCTTCTGCCGAAATTCACTGAACATTTCTATTGTTCTGATTTCTCTTTTCCTAGATCTTCCCCAATATTGCGGGACATTCTTTTGTGTCATGATTTGATGCACGAAAATACATACATGTCGTAGGTGGAAGTGGACATTCTCTTGCATAGTGTCCTGGTTGTTAACAATTGTGGCATACCACTGGTCCCTTGCCTCTTCCAAACCCTCCTATTCCTCTTCCTCCACCTCTGTAGCCAACTCAATCTCCTTGCAGTGTGTTGTATTGGGGCACCTGGTTATACTGCGTGGGATTATAGTGTGGCTGCGCGGTATTGTATTGCAGTTGTGCATTGTTATATTGTTGTTATGTAGTGTTATACTATTGTTTCATAGCGTTATACGAGGTTGGTACTTGGTTAAACTATGGTGCAACTTGTCTAGTCATCATTTCTTCCTGCACCCTGTAAGAATCTAATGTTCTTTCCCTCATTAGGTCCATGGTCCTACAATCTTTATCATCATGGCCTACTGACTTCCAGAAGTTAAAATATGAACTCTTAGGTACTGTCTAGTATTTCTACATCATTGGAAAGTGATATGGATCATGACCCTGTTTCTTATAGATCTCACACCATAGTCCTCCTGTTGGCAACAAGTTTGGTAGTACTGTTGCCATGTACTGTGTGAATGTTGGGCATTCATTCTTATGGTGTCCTTTTTTCCTACATATGGTACACCAAAAAAATTCTCGTTTTTCATTACCCATGTTCTGGTTTAGCTGAAATGTT
The DNA here is from genome assembly GCA_000966675.3 of Picea glauca. NCBI lineage: Eukaryota > Viridiplantae > Streptophyta > Pinopsida > Pinales > Pinaceae > Picea > Picea glauca. The sequence continues at coordinate 120,355 of JZKD02S0298578.1, read as the reverse complement.
AGGTTCTTTAGATACTCCTTCAGATCCTCTATGGCTGGATCTGCCTTCTAATATTGGTTCTCTTCTAATTGTAGGGCTTCCTACAGAGCCTCTTCTTGGGTATGAAACTTTTGTTGTTGCAAGGGGTATTTATGTAAGTTTTAAACCTGCGAAGTAAAGAAATGCATATAGATTCTTAAGAAATATAGAAATTAATCAATGGCTCATACACAAAGTACACATAGATTTTTACCGGAAACCCTCAACCGAGAAAACCTTTCTTATATTCATTATATCGAATTTCACCATTCTCCATACAATATATACAATGTTCTTAGGTATTCTGTAGATACCAAAACCCTAATCCCTTAATCCAGGATTAATTTACAAATCAGCTAAAAATAGCAAAAACCGCCCAAAAAAAAAATTCGGGCCGTTGCCCCGAATGCTACACGTAACCAGGGGGGGGCATACCTGCCCCCCCTTGGGACCCCCCTAGGAAAGTGCCCGACACACACGACAGAGCCCTAGGTGAATGGATCATCAGATGCAGTTGTCGTATCTGACGCACCCACACACACACATGCAAAGAATATAACACACACCCAACATTCTCCCACTTGTTGTTTTCTTTGCATCTAGGGGTCCAGAGGATTATATAGTTAACAATATAGGGAAACAATGCCCATTGTTACTCTACACCAAGAGAACTTTTTTGTGCTCACATACTTTGTCAATGAATCTGCAACATTCTTCAAAGTGTTAACCTTTTCCAGCAAAACCTTCTTTTCCTCAACCATGTCTCTCACAAAGTGATACTGAACATCAATATGCTTTGTCTTCAAATGATAAGCTAGGTTCTTTGCCAAGAATATTTCACTCTAACTATCACAGTCTAATATCACTGCTTGTTGTACCAACCCAATACCTGAACACAACCTTTGTAACCATACTGCTTCCTTGCTTGCATGAGTGGATGCCATGTATTCAACTTATGTAGTTGAGAGTGCCACTACAACCTATCTTTTTCTCATCCAAATGATTGATCCTCCAAATAGGTTAAACACATACCCACTTGTAGATATTCTGCGATCCAAATCTCCAGCCCAGTCTACATCAACAAAGCCATGTATTTCCACCACTCTGTCCAATCCCGGTCTTCCTTGGTAGCACAATCCATAATTGGTGGTGCCACGAAGATACTTGAATACCCTCTTTACTGTTGTCCAATGCTCCTTCCCTGGTTTTGACATATACCTGCTCAAAAATCCCATTGCATGTGCAATGTCTGGTCTAGTACAAACCATTGCATACATCAAATTGCCAACTGCACTAGCATATGGAACATGGGACATGTCCTCTTCTTCTTCTTGTGTCTTGGGACACTGATCTACAGATAACTTTACACCTATAGGAATAGGAACCTTGACCGGTTT
>JZKD02S0298578.1:73265-88768 GCA_000966675.3 Picea glauca | reverse complement strand
ACGGAGCCGTTAAACTCGTCAGGGTGGTCCATACCAAACGGCTTGGGTTATTTAGACAACCCCGGACCGGTTCCACTCTCCCAGTTGACAGACGGTCATTTTCGCCCGTCAACAGATACACAATGACAAATTTTCTGATGAAATCCTTCAGGACTTCATTCATCAATCTCATGAAATTACTTTGTACGTTTGTTAAGCCAAACGACATGACAAGCCATTCATACAACCCTTCGTTAGTCTTGAAGTTTGTCTTCCATTCATCACCTTCTCTCATACGAATTTGGTGATATCCACTCTTCAAATCAATCTTCGAAAAAAAAAATTCCCCACTCAAGCAATCCATCAAATCATCCATCCTTGGCAATGGAAATCTATACCCGATGGTTATCTTGTTGATTTCCCTCGAGTAAGTACACATCCTCCAGCCTCCATCTTTCTTCAGACTGAGCACTGTCAGAACACCACATGGACTCAAGCTTTCTCTAACCAACCCCTTGTCCATTAAATCCTAGACATGTCTTTTGACCTATTCATTCTCCTGTGGTGTCAATATGTATGTTGCTTTATTTGGCAAACTACCTCCAGGTGTGACATCAATATGATAACTCACACTTCTGATTGGTGGCAATGAATGAGGTAGTTCGTCCACTACTATGTCAACAAACTCTTCCAACAGTGTCTGAACCTATTCTAGTAAATCATCTACCCTTGTACTGGTTAAAACAATTTTAGGCTTCCTAACCACAATGAATTGTGGTTCCTCCTTCTTCTTAACCTATGTAAGAAGTTCCTTCCCACTCATGAGAAGTACAGTGTTTCTTACTTCAGGTTTCACCTCCTTATCTTTGATTGGAAGCAACATGTGAGTTCTCCCATTCTTCTCTAGGGTGTATGTGTTCTTTCTCCCATCATGAATTACATTTATTTCATATTGCCATGGTCTACCCAACAATAGATGAAAAACATCCATGGGAATAACATCACAAAGTATTTCATCTTTATACCCTCCTATTTTAAATTCAACTAAACATTGTTTAGTGACATTTACCTGATGTCCTTTTTGTAGCCATGAAACTTTGTATGGACTTGGATGTTCAATAGTCTCCAACTCCATATTTTCTACCATCTCTGTAGAAACAAGATTATCTATGCTACCACTATCCACAATGACTTTGCATACCCTGTCTTTGGTTTTGCAGGCAGTCTAAAAAAGTTTGTTCCTTTGGACCGAACTCTCCACCTCCTTCTCTGGCGTTAAGAGAACTTTTCACATCATCAACGATATTCCGCCTTCATCATCCTTTGCCTCAACATTCTACCTCTGTGCTTCGACAATGTGATTTTCACCACCTTCTTTCTTTCTGTCTGGACATTCATAAGATTTGTGTCCATTCCTTCCACATGTGAAGCATTTCACTACTCCACCTCTTCCTCTTCTTCTACCTATGGTACGAGGAAAAATGTTTCCATCAGCATACTGACCTCTCTATTCGGTATGCTGCCCTCTTTGTGAACTTCCACCTCTCTCAGTTTGAGTCTGAGGTTTATTCCATTCTTCCTTGGGTTTTTGATTTCTATCCTGGGCAACTGATTTGCCTCTGGGCTGACTTCTGCCTTTGCCTCTTTGACCTTGTTTTCGGCTCAACTTCTCTTCATATTTTAGAGCCATTTGATAAGCATCATCCACCGTTCAGATGGTCATCATGCTCATCTCAGCCTGAATGTCGTATCTCAAACCATTCATGTACCTAGCAACCTTTTCATCATCACTTTCGCGATGACCTGCCCTGATGTTCAGCTTGTAGAATTCTTCAGTATATTCCTTCACTGTCATCAGCTTCTGTCTCAAATTCTGCATTCTCTGAAACAGAGTAATTTGGTAATCCTTGGGAATAAATTTCACCTTCATCTTCACAATCATCCTATCCCAACTCTTGATCTTCTTCTTGCCTTTGCAACATCTATCAGCTTGTAGCTCATCCCACCACAATACTTCATGTCCTTTCAATATTATGACAGCATGTTTGACTTTCTTGTCTTCCTCGACATCTTCATAGTCAAAATATGTGTCCAGAGCTCTAATCCAGTCTAGAAGCTCTTCAACATCCAAGTTTCCTTCATATACTGAAATATCCATTTTTTCCTTAGCACCCATTCTTGCAACAACCCTAATCAGGCGTTCATTTGCTGCATCTTTTGCTGTGACCTGTTCTCCTTCATGTCCAGCTTCATTTTCACTTTCGGAATCACTGACATCTCCAACACCAACTCTGCGCCTCTGTGTTGTCTTCATGTATTTGAGTCTGGCGCGTATGTTACACATATCTCTTTCCATGGATGGATTTGGCACCTACCTACCCCTTCCTCTTGGCATTTCCCTTTCCTCTGGCGTATCGGGTGTTTTCTTATCTCTTCTTCTCGGCAGCATGGCTTAGATTTTCTTTCTCGCTTTCCCTATTTGAAATATAAAAACAAAGTCAAGCTATGATACCAAAACTGATGCAGACCTATCGGACCTCGGTCCGAGATCTGCTCACAGGATCGTTCTTTAACCCCTTCGAGCCGGATCAACTCTTTCGGATTCCCTGCTGGAATCTCCTTTCAAATCGATCCACAGGTCCTTTTCGCAGCTCGCAATCTCGCGAGTTTGTGAGTCGTGACTCTGACTCTTCCTCCTCCAATTATGTGATACCTAAAATGTCGATATGGGTATGATTCTTCCTCTATTAGCGTCTTCCTTGCGCAACTGCCCTCTAGGCTAAGCACTAGCTCCTTTTTCCACTCGCACCTTCACGAGTTTCAACATTGTTCTTTTGTGCTCTTACCTAATGAATTCCTAAGAAGCAAGAAGTCAAAGGAGTGTTGATTCCTTTCCCCCTGAAAACACATGTCTGCATGTCTATCACACGGGCCCTAGTTTGAGGTTCATCCATGTGCCTATGCTCATGCCTCGGCTCTCAGCACTTCATGACTTCTGCAGTCGAAAGTGACCCTATTCAACCTCCGAACCCCCGAATGCGCGAAGTACGACGGGGTTCCTGCTCCAACGGTCCTCCTATGATCTGGATCCAATAGCTATCCTCGCTCCTCTTGATTTTGCGACTTCATGACTCGGAGCATGCAACTCTTGAGCTCTCACCCTGCAAAACTCAGAGTTCGCAAGATCCCTTGATCTCTACCACCTATCCTCTTCCTAACAGACGGCTACGATTCTCTCACGGTTTCGCGACTTTGGGAATTTCGGGACAAAAGTATCGACCTCTCATCCTCCGATATGACAAAATGGAGAAATTCCGACATGTCGTCTACGTGGGTCCCATGATGGAACTTCCCGCCTTTTTGGAATTTTGGACTTCACGACTTTGCGAATCTAGATGCTGAGCTTTCAACTCTTCAACTCACGAAAACCCGAATTGGTCAATGAAAGTCTGACCTCCGTGTCGACGAGTATGCCACCTGTCCACTCTCAGATGGATGGTCCTGATCCTCTTCGCATCTTCGCCACTCGCGAAGTTGAAGAACTCCCCTTTCTGACCTCCGATGTCTGAATCCCCGATAAGGGTGATCTCGCGACACGTGTCCTCCCAATCGAACAACTCAGATGATTTCACTATTTCGTGACTTCGCCTTTCGCAACCTCCCGAACCTTGATGCAAATATTTTAAACCATAACTCCCTTTCTCCTCTACACGATCCGATGGGTCTTGGAACTTCGTGAATTCTCCATGGAGAATTTCGAGCGTCAAATTCCTCCTTGGCGATTTCTGCGAAATGAACAAAGTGTTCTCTTATGGAACTTGTCCTTCAGCAAAACAATGTCACTGCACCTCTTCCCAATACTTCAAGGCACTATCCCTCTTGATATTTTCTTCGACGACTTTGAAGACTCTATCCCTTCTGAGATTTCTCCACAACTCGAGTCTTCAAAAAGACTCCTACACGCACTACTTGCGGCAAATCCTTCAATAATTTCGCTCAGGTTGCAAACACTGAGACTTCACTCGGCCTGCACACTCCTTGCATGGCTCCTGTGCTTAACTTGCACTTCTGTGAGAATGAGAACAATGTTATCCCTCCTGAGCTTGTAGAGACGAAATCTCACTTTTGTCAACGCAAACCTTGCGGTCAATTTCACTACACTCCTTGCAGGAAAACTCTTGCTCAGACAAAGAAATAATTGAAAATCATTCCTTACTCTCCATCTCTTCAGATTTCAGACATTAAATATGAAATCATACATTCACACATCAAAGAAAATGCATAACTGAGAGTAGACAAGAATATATCAATCAGCATGTACAACACACAAAGCAATTGGACACCATGAGTCTGAGCTAAAGATTTTTTGTATTAATCCAGAACTTTTGTACATGGGTTTTTAATTTACACAGCTCTCTTCTTCTTCTCTCCTATGCTCTCTTCGATTGATTACACTGCTAATAATGTTACAATGATACAAGTGAGGGTGTCTATATCCATTTTCCCTCTGGCTCCTAAAAACTCTCTAATCTAAGAATTCAAATCTACCTACTTACATTTACTAGCATAAATGCCTCTTAGTCGTTCAGACGAGAGAGGGACGCTCAAGGTATGATTACAATCTACAAGTACACTTTTTCTTAACTATTACATTTAAGTTTGGCACATCCAACTTCAAAATATTTCAAACAATTCATCATGTGCCAAAAATGCTTTGGGGCTTGCCGCACGCTCGCTTGTTATTGGCGATGCTCCTGCATCACCTTGGGGGTTGGAGTCATCAGTAACAGGATTCCTCATTATTGATAGTGGGAATACATTAATGTCCCTTGATCGATATATTCTACCAGGTGTTTGACATCAACTCATTTATTCACACTTGTTAGATTGTACCATTGTACCTCGATGCCTATTATCATCATTTGTGGGTTCTGTCACATTTTTTAATGGTATACATCAATGACTAGTAATCAAATGATGTATCATTATGTTCGACTTAGACTCATCTATTCACATAGTGTAGACATGTACCATGAAAGATCTTTGTGAATATATCAGGTGAATTACACGCATCACATTTGTTTTTATCCTTCCCAAACCATATGGTGCCACCTCATAGACATTTTTACTTGCAGAGGATCAACTTGATATTTTCATTGGTCCCATATATCCCCTATTATTGATTTTGAGACATAACTCCACTATTCATCTCTTCATGGATATGATCCACTGTGTATTTTAGTGGACATGTTTGCTACCTCATTTATGTCACATGGATCCACTTTGTATTGTTTGTGGCCATGTACTATAGCTATATTTCACATATATCATGGATCCACAGTGTACTTGATTTAGTGGCCATGCTCCTATCACTCTTGAGCATGGGTATGCCCAACTTGGGAAGAGAATACTATTACTTGATGTCTGATGATGGTTGTTGTTATTGGATCAGTTGTTCATGAACCTTCATGGAATTGGTTCAATGCATCCTCGCTTCTCTGAGTTTATAATGTATTTCAAGCATCATTTTTCCCTTCTGACCTCACACATTAGGGGGCATGTGTTATAGCACAAAATGTCACACCTATGCATTTGTTTCATGGCCTAACCCTTTTCCTTGGCTTGCTAGACAAATTCCCAACTTTCCTCATCCGAATAATCTAAAAAAACATGTCTTTTTCACATATCCACGAGCTCCTTTGATGAAAAGTGCAGACATCTGCGACTTTTTATTGTAAAGCCCACAAATTTCCTAAAAAATAATGAAAAATAAAATAATTTCGAGTTTTCGGGTGGGTTTTTTAGTTGGGATCATTTCCCGACGTCCCCATGCTCGTATAAAATAGATTCCAACTTCCCTAACCCCTTCGGGAATATATAAAGAACCATTAATGGCTAGAACTAGTAAAAGCCTTTTGGTGCAAGGTTATGTTGTTGAAATCTAGAAATCTTCTTTGTTCCTTTTATCCTCTGAGTATCATCTCCCAACCTGGAAACTCCTTTTCCAGTGTTTCTTCCTTCTTATATACTCATAAGGTGTATACTTATCCTTTTTGGGCTATCCAAGGAAGAGAGTCATCGTTGAGTAGATTCTTGAAGGATATGTGGAGGAACCTAGGCAGTTGGCTTTGAAGCAGTTCCACAAGTGAGTAGGGTTGTAACTAACTTTGATATTTAGTGTTAATAGAAGAGTTATCTTTCCGTCCAATTTTTTGTTCTTTGCAATATTGTATGTTATCATTCTTCATACTTTCTTTGGATACAACACATGATATATATGCTGCTCGATTACATAACTACCTCGTTGCATCATTTGTCTTGATTTCATTTTGCAGGATTGTTCCAGCAAAGGTCAATACTAGCGCTTCGAAAAGAAGCAGCAGGGATTGACATCAAATGAAGGGTTTAAGGTGCACACTTTCTCTTTCTCTCTTTCCCTACTCTCTCCTAACGAAAATTAGTAATTTTTCGGTTTGCACATTTTTTTGTGAGGGAGGATTTTTGTCTTCTCAATCTAGTCTCAATCTACTGTGACTTGACCCAAAGTCGCGAGGGAAATATCCCGTCAAGAATATTCCCAATATTGAGTTCAAATAAATATTTCACATTCCTATCATAATAATGATTGGTTAAGTATTTCTTATGAAAATACCTTTTGAACTACCTTCAAGTAATCCTCTTTTCATCAATGTGTTGTACTTGTACAAATTAATCCCACCACATTGATTTGTTTCCCTTTAGCTCCTAAGTGGAAATTCTTCCTTCTACCTGGGAGGAATAATTGTGCAAATAAAAATATTTCCTCATCCCCAACAACCAAGTCTTTTCATTCTCATATTTCTTGTTCTCACTATCAAAGGTAGGATGCCGATCTTATCAATTTCGCCTTATAGTTCATCTACCTTAGACCTCCTCTTATGATTTCTAATAGGAGATGGACTTGAACTATTGTGTGATGTTCTAACTGAATTCCTTGGTGAGTGATGGTGATGTCTATTAAAAATTCTAGATTCTCTTCTTTTATCATGAGATTTGTGGCTATTTGACTTTATTGAGTATTCCCCCTTATCCACCTTCTTCTCTATTATGTCCAAACTCTACAACAACCTGATGTTGATGCCATATTGATGCTCCTTGGCTTTCATAAATATCTCATTATCATATTTATAAATCAACCCATATCTTTGTAGAATATTTACAGTCTCCACCAAATTCATGTTTTCCTCCTTCCCTTCTCCATCCCCATTTGATTATGTTCCATCATTACCCATGCTAACACACAACCCCATGACTTCATCCTCATGGATATAAGTCCTTTGTTCCTCCTCCACGTCTCTAATCTCACTGTTGATTATGATTTGATCTATTTTCCCTTAAATATGCAAAATGTGCATGCAACAGGAGTTGTTAAACTAAAGAATTTAACAAATCTATAAATTCATGCATCATTATGCCCTTTAAATGCACCAGAAAACATTATTTCTGATTCCTTGTGTATTTTGTAGCTCAATTCACATTTTTGGGTGATTATCTAGACTCCTATGTTCAAGACATTTACAATGATTGCTTTCTTTCTCAATTATGAGTCTTGAGCAGAAAGTTATGGCCATTTAATCATTACCCATTTCTCCTCCTGCACACCTTTCAACTGTGTGCAATTTTTATCTATGACCGTGCGTCTTTGCACCTTCTCCTTTGGAGTTTTGGTAGAATCTCAATTGGGTTCCTCTATGGCCATATTTTGGAAAACTTGAACACGTTTCTGTTGGACATAATTGTCATTGATGTCAATAGGAGAAGTAAATAACCAGAAGTCCAAAGATCAGGAAGAAGAAGGAACTATTGATCACTATAGGATCAACAATCCGATGATGCTCAGAAAGGCTAGCACATGAAGGAAGCTCTGAAGGAAGAAAATAGTGTAGAAGATGTCATCAGGATCAGTGGAAGGATTACATAGTTGATCAAATGCACAGAAATGGTGAGAAGACTCAGCAACCATTCGATCACTGTGAAAAGAACAACTGCCTTTCGATCAGAAGTTGACTGTGGGATTAAGGGTTGTGAGAGGATAGTGACCATCTAAAAGGATGATATTTTGACTATTCATATACCCGTTGACCATGGGATCAAACCCAAGTTCTTATTGAGAAGACAAATCATTTTCAAGTAGAAGGAACGTTGGATGATGGGTCAAATGACCATATTAAGTTGTGACCATTAGATGTGCAAGCACATGAATCAATAGTCCTTAGATCCAGGTAAAGTGCACCAGCCTTAATACATTTCCGAGAAGTGAGAGTGGTTTTAAGGGGACCCACACGAAACCACCCCATTCTAGACCCCCCCACCCCTTCATTAAAGGAAGAATGGAAAGGGGGGTCTGGAATCCAACCTCGACTATTGATCTAAGCTTCCTGATCTCCATCATCCATGACTTCCACGTCCAATTTCGGACCCCCCCCCCCTTCATTAAAGGAAATATAGCAAGGGGGTCCGAAATCAAATCTCAACTGCAGAATTAGACACAAAAATCTTAATCATCTGAATCTGCAAGGAGGATATGCCTAGGAGTCATTTAATAGTCCAAAACAAAGAAATGTTTTGATTTTTTGATCCAGAGGGCACGTGGCAAGTGATTGACATTTCACTGACCTGTAGGTCAGGAAAGTCAAAAACAATGTTGCATGAAACTCGTGATAAGCGAGGTTGCAAAACGATCTGGGCCATCGGATCACACAGGTTCAAGGCAGATCTCAAGCCATCGATCAAAGGAGAACAAGAGTCTTTGTTCTAGAAGACACATGGAAAGTGCATGGCATCTCCCTGACTTGAGAGTTGGAGAATTCAAATGCCAGAACGTAGGAACTCATGATATGCGAGGTCACGATATAATCTGGGCCATGAGATCATAGAGGATCAAGGAAAACCTGTAACTGCCGATCAAATATACATCGAGAGATCTACGCCGACAAAAAATGATAGTAGGACACATCAGTCAGGATGCATGCATCCACATCATCAAGATCCACGTAAGTAGGGACATGTGGCATACTCAGACACTAACAAGTGTCAAGTTAATATGGAATTTCAGGCACATGCAAACCATGGATTGGAATGACACATGGCAAGTACTCAACACATGTCAAGTCTTCTTGTGACATTAGCAAGTATACATCACATCGAGAGTTTTCATCTCGGGATTTTTTTTATCATAAGAAAATACTCTAAAAGAATAAAGTCCCAAACGCTGAAACTCCGAAAGGGACATGCGTTAGGTGTTCTACATTTTCGACAGTTTTGGAGAGTTGGAGGTTGTGAAGACTCGAAGGCATAAACAATGAAATCTCGTCATCCGTACATCTCATCAGGATATTGAATCACGATCGTTGATTTGGTAAAGCACTCAAGCATTCGTTCAATATTAGCATTCGGTCACTACCGTTGGTCATATTCTATAAGAATATTAAAAGAAAATTATAACATGTCACTATAATTGGTAAAGCCCGTGGTTATGTAATGCACGATCATATGTGATGGTTTGAAAGAAGCGCCTTCACGGAATATGGTCTCTATAAATATAACAAATATTAGGCATCGAGTATAAAGGATTAAATTGATCCATGACTGTGATCAATTTATGACAAAAATGAATCGATACAAAGTCATGATTAAAAAAGAATAAATCATGAAAATATGAATAAAGAATAAAAAAGAAAAATGATATTAATTAAAGTTTGTTATCATTTTAAATGAAAAGGTACAATGTTTCAAATAAAGGGACACGTTGTTTTAAATTTCACACCAATTTGAAGATTATATAAACTAGAAAAAGTGGTGAGAAGAAAGTGTCTGTGCAGTTCAAGTCAGAAGATCAATAACTGAAGCAAAGTATAGAAAGAAATACAAATACCTATGTATTAAGGGTGGTTAGGTGGTGCAAGGGCAGGTTGGTGCTTGCAGATGGAGTTGGTGCTTCCTTGTCAATCTTATTTGACTAAACAAGGGGGTCGTAGCCTCCTACCAGTTGTTGCTGGCAAAATAGGGTGTGGGTGCATCCTGATCAGTTGGTGCTGATCAAAGAGGAAGTACATATTCCTTCTATGTAACATGTAAAACAAATTTTGCAGTTAATAGAAAATAATTTGTGGTTTTCCCATTTGGGTTCCATGATAAAATACTGTGTCAAAATTCTGTTTGCATTAATAAATGAAAAATTGATATAATTTCTCTGTCAATGATTCACCCCCCCTTTCAGTGACAGGATCTGATTTTAGAATTGGTATTAGAGGAGGTTCCTTTAGCACAGTCTAACAAAATTGAAGGAAGATATTGAAGATGGGTCAACAAGAAGGGATGTCTAACAACAAAACACCATTGTTCAATGGAGAAGGCTATGCTCTATGGAAAATAAGAATGAAAAACTTCTTGTTAGCACTTGGTTTTGATATCTGGCAATCTGTTGTAGATAGTTACATTGCACCGACTACTCCACCCAAAGACTCTATAGGAAAGAAAATATGTGATGATAAATCAAGAGTAGTTAATGTAATTCTATCCGGTTTGTCTTATTCTATATGTCTTAAAGTTATGCATTGCAAATCATCCAAAGAAATCTGGGACAAATTGGAAGTTGTATATGAAGGAGATGACAAAGTCAAAGAAGCTAAACTACAGACCTACAAAACTCAATTTGAAAATTTGAAAATGAAAGAAGAAGAAAATATCGCTGAGTACTTTCACAAGGTAGATGAAGTGGTCAACTCAATTAGAGCAACAGGAGAAGAAGTTACAGATAAACCTATTGTGAAAAAAATACTAAGGTCATTACCTATGAGATATAATGCAATGATTTCTTCAATAGAAGATAGATCTGATCTAAAAACACTCATAGTTGATCAGCTCCATGGAATCTTTACAACATATGAAATGAGAATAGGGCATGATAAATCAACAAAAGATGAAACATCCTTCAAAGCATCCAGGAGAATAACAAATCAGAAGAAAAATCCTCAATCTAATCATCACGAAGAATCTGATTTGGAAGAAGCCAATTTCATTAGAAAACTTCAGAAAGGTTGAGGGAAGTACAAAGGCAAGCTTCCATTCAAATTCTTTAACTGTGGAAAAATTGGTCATTTTTAATCCAAGTGTCCTAACCCCAAGGAGGACCTTGAAGATCAAGAAAACAAAAATATTCAATATAAGAAAAACAAAAAATCCAACTTTAAGAAAACGTTTTACAGAGGGAAAAATAATTTTTATTCAAAAGAGGAAAACAACATTTTGTTTGAGTCCAGTGATAACAATGAATCTAACAATGATGAAGTCCTTTTCTTAGGTATTGAAGAGTCTAATGAAAAAAAAAAAATCAAATATGAAGAAGAGCTAGAAGATGAAGAAGAAGTCAATATGGAGGAAGAAATTCTCAATGCTTTGCATGAATTAAGAAAATACAAAACCAGATATAGACACATGAAAGGTTTTGTAGTTGAACAAAAAGAAAAATACGATCAAAAGGAAAAAGAAATGGAGAAACTCGTGAGCAACCTGAGAAAAAAAATCTCAGAAGCAAATAAGATCGAAGAAAATCTAGAAAAGTCTCTTAAGGAAAAACAAATAACTTGTGAAATAATGGAGGCAAATTAGTTCATCTGAAAAAGGAACTAGATGCAAAAATCGTTCAAACAAAATTTGAAAATAGCTCTAAAATATTAGATAATATTATTACAGCTCAAAGGGATCCTGAAAATAAAAATGGAATAGGTTATTCTCAAAAGAAAATCCATGTTAACTAAAAATCTTATGTAGATGCTCTTCGAAGTACATTCAAGAAGAAGAATGAAGAGAAGACAAGTAATGAAAAGAGCTACAAAAAATTACCTCCACTCATCAGGAAAGAAGGGAAGACAATACCAAAGAAGATTTATCAAAACAGGTATCCTCGCATTTTTCTTAGTTACTGCTATGCTTTCTCTAATTTTGGACACAAAGTTATAAACTATAGAGCATATAAAAAGAAGAATCTGAAGGTTAAGAACTACATCCATAAAGACAAACAAGTAGCAAAACCAGTTAGAGGCAGAAACTATAACCCCTTTGCACCCTTACAATAAGGGGACTTACAATGCTTCATATGCCACAACCATGGGCATAAAGCCATTAATTGTAGACTAATGGAAGCCTCAGAATAGTCCAAGTTAATTAGAGAGCAGAAGAAACTTTGGAGAGTAAAAACATCAAAGAGGGATTGCCTTATTGCCTTGAAAACTCAAGGTGAAAAGGATCACTGGTATGTTGACAATGGATGCTTGAAACATATGACAGGTAACAAGAAAAAGATTTTAGACTTAAAGAAACAAAAATGTAAAGTTACGTTTGGTGATAATGCTTCAATTAACATACTTGGGAAAGGCACTGTGAGCCTGGGAAAAGATGAAGCTAGAAATGTACTACGTGTCGATAAATTGAAGCCTAGTTTATTAAGTGTTGATCAAACCTGTGATCAGGGACACTTCTGTATCTTTGAATCTCAAAAGTGTGAGATTAGGAGAGAAGAAACATGAAAATTAATTGGCACTGCTCCTAGAACTCCTAAAAATGTATACATACTAAATGTTAAATTAAAAGAAGAGTGTCATATAAATTCAGTAGATGAAAGTTGGCTATGGCATAGAAGGTTCAGGCATATTAAATTTGACAATATTGTGAAAGTCAGTAACCTTGGTGCAGTAAGAAACTTTCCAAAAATCATAAAACCTTCAAATTCTATGTGTAGAAACTGTCAACTAGGGAAACAAACTAGAATAAGGTTCAAGGCAAAAGAATAACAACCTCAAAACCATTAGAACTTGTTCACACTGAACTATGTGGACCTACTAGAACCAATAGATTGCAAGGAGAGTCTTACTTTATGTTATTCATTGATGAATTTACTAGAATGCGTTGGATATGTTTTCTCAAAGAAAAATTAGAAGAACTCAATAAATTCAAAGCTTTTAAAACCCTTGTTGAAAATGAAAAAGTGACAAAAATAAAATGTCTTAGATCTGAAAATGGCAGTGAATTTACCTCAAGAGATTTTGATGTCTTATGTGAAAGTCAAGGAGTAAAAAGACAATTATTTGCTGCTAGAATGCCCCAGAAAAATAGGATTGCTGAAAGAAAGAATAGAACAGTTCAGGAGGCTGCAAGGACCATGCTAAATGAAGAAAAATTATCAGATGGATATTGGAGAGAAGTTGTAAGCACATCAATATACGTATTGAATAGAGGTTATATCAGGATTAATAGTGATAAAACCCCTTATGAACTATGGTTTGGAAGAGCTCCATCAGTGAAACACATCAAAGTCTTTGGAAGTAAATGCTACATCAAAAGACTAGATGAGAGTCTTGGAAAATTTGATGCCAGATCTGATGAAGGTATTTTTCTTGGATATGCTTCAAACAAAAAGGCATACAGATGCTACAATATTAGATTACATAATATTGTTGAAAGTTCAAATGTCAGATTAGATGATCCAAAAACAATAAGGATCAAAAATCAAGAGACCATATCTACAAATAAAGATGAAGATGATGATGAGACATTCAAAACCCAACTAAAATAAGTAGAGGAGAGTGAAAAATAGAAGGAATAATATGATATGGATACTAGTGATAGTGAAGAAGATAGTGAAGATGGAGGGATAAGAGAAGAATTTCCAAGAAGAGATACAAGGACACCCTAAAGAATTATTTAGAAAAATCATCCCAAAGAACGGATTATTGGAGATATGAATGATGGAGTGCAAACAAGAAGACAATTGCTATATCAAACAGAACTAGCATTGTTGTCACATATTGAGCCAATCTCAATAAAAGAGGCATGTAAAGACGATAAGTGGGTTAAATCCATGAATGAAGAATTGGATCAAATTGAAAAAAATGAAACTTGGGAGCTAGTTCCTAGACAAAAAGATAAAAATGTCATTGGAACTAAATGGGTATATAAAAATAAAATGAATGAAGATGGGAAACTAATCAGAAACAAGTCTAGATTAGTATGTAAGGGGTATGCTCAAGTTGAAGGAGTAGACTATGAAGAAACATTTCCACATGTGGATAGATTGGATGCAATTTGGATGTTCTTAACTTTCTCCAGCTATAGAAAATTTAAAGTGTACCAAATGGATGTCAAGTCATCATTTCTCAATGGAAATTTAGAAGAGGAAGTCTACATTGAGAAACCAGAAGGATTCCAATAAACCAAAAAAGGGGACTATGTTTGCAAATTGAAGAAGGCACTCTATGGATTAAAAAAATCACCCAGAGCATGGTATGCAAGGTTAGATTCTTATTTACAAAAACAAGGCCTCAAAAGGGGATCAACAGACAACAATCTTTATTGCAAAATTGATGGTAATAACTTGATCATTGTGGAAGTGTATGTTGACGATATAATTTTTGGTAGTAATGAAATAAAAATGAGTGAAGAATTTGCTAAAAAGATGTGGCAAGAATTTGAAATGTCCATGCTTGGTGAACTAAATTTCTTCCTTGGATTACAAATAATACAGTCCAAAAGAGGAGATTTTATCCATCAGTCTAAATATGTTAAGGATATGCTTAAGAGATTCTAGTTAGAGGATTGCAAACTTGTTAGTACACCTATGATAGTTGGATGCAAACTAAGAAATGATGATGAGTGAAAAACTGTAGATACAAAATATTACAGATCAATGATTGACAATTTGCTTTATGTAGCAGCTTCTAGACCTGATGTCAAGCAAGCTATTGGGATGGTGGCTAGATTCCAAGAAGAACCAAAGGAGAGTCATGTTCAATATGTAAAATGAATCTTTAGATATTTAAAGGGAACCATAGATTTGGGTTTGTGGTACCCCGAAAAGGACTCATTCACATTAAAATCATATTGAGATTTTGATTGGGAAGGAAGTATAGATGACATAAAAAGTACAAGTGGCAAAGCATTCTTTTTGGGAGAGTCACTAGTTGCTTGGATAAGCAAGAAACAGTCTTCAATTTGTCTATCAAGCACTGAAGATGAGTATATTCTAGTAGAAGAATGTTGCACACAAGTGGAATGGATGAAAAAAACTCTACAAGATATCAAAATAATATTTGAAGAACCCACCATTATCCATTGTGATAATACAAGCAGGATAAGTCTTTCCAAGAACCCTGTTCAACACTCAAAATTGAAACACGTCCCAATAAAATACCATTATCTAAGAGACCATGCTGAAAACAAGAACATTAAATTGGAATATGTTCCAACACAAGAACATGTGACAGATATTTTTACAAAACCCTTAAACAAAGATGTATTTGAACATCTTAGGAAAAAACTGGGAGTAATTCTTCTTCCTACTTAAAATCTCTCAAAAATATAATGCATAAGTGGGCACCTATCTAGGGGGAGATAGCAATCAATGTTAGAAAAAGGTACTCAGTTATGACAGGCAAAGTGTGATTGCAGGAGCAAATACTAGGTGTCAAAATAATATATATATATATATA
>JZKD02S0298578.1:56144-73255 GCA_000966675.3 Picea glauca | reverse complement strand
CCGTTGCCGGGGAAGATAGCTATAGATTTCAGAAGCATTTGTGATTTTTTTTTTAGTTAAAAAGAATGCATGAAAGACCCCAAAAACCCCAAAAACCCCAAGGACACTAACCTTATCTTCCTGATTCAACGGTTTTTGTTTTTATCCATGTTTATAACCCATGAAGACTTTACACCCCTCCACGTGGGGGAGTTGTAGGGGGGGCTTGCCGCCCCTACAGGGTTTCTGGGGAAAGCGGGCCCCTGGTAAGGATTCGGGGGTGAAGCCCACAAAGGAAAAATTTCCTTGTAAATGTATATTGTAATTTCATAGTTAATATGGATCGTTCATTATAAGTTTACAGATCTGATGGAAGAAGTTATGTTAAGATTTCCCTAGAAGGAAAACATATTTTTTGAGGGAAATGTATTGTGGCTATGTATCATTGCAAATATTGTATTCTGAGTGAGGAGACTGTGAGAGAAAGAAGAGGAAGTTACAATGAGTGTGTTGTAGGTTGTGTCCCTTCATTTGTTGGATAATAAAAGGAAAGACCTAGAAATTTCTCTAGTGGACGTAGCATTGTGGCATCATAGGCTTGGACACATGAGTGAGAAGGGGATGCATATACTTCACAAAATAAATTTGTTTCTAGATCTTAAAAAAATTGATTTGGATTTATGTGAGCATTGTGTTTATGGAAAACAAAAGAGAGTCAGATTTCTCAAAGTCATAAAAGAAAAGAAGAGTGAAAGGTTAGAGCTTATGCATACAGATGTATGGGGACCAACTGAGGTATCATCTCTTGGTGGATCTCATTATTATGTTACTTGTATTTATGATGCAACTATAAAAACTTGGGTTTATTGCATTCGACAAAAATGTGATGTTTTTGATACTTTTAAGAAATGGTAAGCTTTGGTTGAGAATGCAATAGGAAAAAGGTTGAAGTGTCTCAGATTAGACAATGGAGGTGAATATTACAGCAAGGAGTTTGATGATTACTATTCATAACATGGGATTCGTAGAGAGAGGACATTTCCAGGAACACCGCAAGAAAATGGTGTGTCAGAAAGAATGAACAGGACAATCACGAAGCGTGCAAGGAATATGAAATTGCATGTTGATTCTCCCTTATAGTTCTGGGCAGATGCTATAGATACTGTTGTTTACTTAATAAACATAGGACCTTTAATATCTTTGGATGGTGGAATTCCATAGGAGGACTGGACAAGTAAAAAGGTAAACTATTATTTTTTAAAGACTTTCAGTTATGAAGCATTTGTCCATATTGATAAAGAAAATAGAATAAAGCTTGAGGAAAAATCCAAGAAGTGTACCTTTATTGGATACGGTGTTAATGCTTTTGGTTATCGCTTGTGGGATTATGAAAATCACAAAATTATTAGGAGTGTAGATTCCATATTCAATCAGAAGGTCATGTATAAATATTAGTTGGAGGGAAAGAAACATGAAAAAGAAAAACCAAAATACACAATTATTGACGAGATCACTGAAAATGAAATTCCAAAGGTACTAGAAAATCAAAATTTACAACAACAGGAGCAACATGTACCTCAAACTCATGAAAGTGTTGTTAGAGGATCTACTAGGTTAACTAGACCCCCTGAACGATACTCTCCTTCATTGTATTATTTATTGTTGACTGATTCTGGTGAAGTGGAATGCTATGAAGAGGCAATGTAGGTAGACACTAAAAATAAGTGGGAACAAGACATGACAGAGGAAATGGATTCCATGGAAAATAACCATAATTTGTATCTGGTTTAGTTTCATATAGGGGAAAAGAGCATTGCAAAATAAATTGGATTACAAGTTGAAGGAAGAATATGGAGGAAAAAAGTGGTACAAGGATAAACTTGTTGTAAAGGGGTTTGCACAAAAGAAATCTATAGATTTTGATGAAATATTTTCTCCTCTTGTTAAAATGACTTCAATTAGGACTATTTAAAGTCTTGTGGAAGTAGAAGATTTGCATCTTGAACAAATAGATGTAAAAACAACTTTTCTCCATGGGGATTTGGAGGAAGATATTTATATGCAGCAGCCATAGGGGTATGATGTCAAAGGGAAGGAAAATTTGGTATGCAGGTTGAAGAAGATCTTGTATGGCTTAAATAAAGATCCAAGGAAGTGGTATTTGAAGTTTGACATGTTTATGACATAACAAGGTTATAGTAGATGGCATTCTGATCACTGTGTTTATTTTAAAATGATAGAAAATGGAAGCTATATTATATTGCTATTATATGTAGATGGCATGCTTTTTGCAAGTTCTAATATGCATGATATAAATGTGCTCAAGAAGAAATTAGTTAATTCATTTGCAATGAAGGATTTGGGTGCTGCAAAGAAAATCCTTGGTATGAGAATACCAAGATACAAGAAAAATTGCAAATTGATATTGTCTCAGGGTGAGTACATAGAGAAGGTGTTGAAGAGGTTTAGAATGCAGAATGAAAAACCAGTTAGTACAACTTTGGCTATCCATTTCAAATTAACCAAGGAAATGTGTACCAAGACAAAGGAGGAGATAGAATACATGTACAGGGTCCCTTATTCATCAACAATTGGTATCTTGATGTATGTTATGATTTTCACAAGACCAGATATTGCACATGCGGTGGGAGTTGTTAGTTGGAATATGAACAATCTAGGTAAATAACATTGGGAGGTAGTAAAGTGGATTCTCAAGTATTTGGAAGTTATTTCTACTCATCCATTATGTTTTGGAGGTTCAGACATTGTTCTACAGGGATATGTTGATTCATATATGGAAGGTGATAAAGATAAAAGGAGGAGCACCACGGGGTATATTTTTACTGTAGGTGGAATAACAGTAAGTTGGATTTTAAAAATGCAAAAGGTTGTTGCACATTCAAAAAAAGAGGTAGAGTATGTTGTTGTTGCAAAGGCTAGTAAAGAGATGATTTGGTTACAAAGTTTACAGAGGAATTGGGAAAGAAGAAAAATAATAATAGGTTGTACGGTGACAGGGAGAGTGCCATTTATCTTGCAAATAACTTAGCCTTCAATTTGAATACTAAGCATATGCAACTCAGGTACCATTTCATACGATCTGTCTTGGAAGATGGAAATTTGAAGTTGGAAAAGATACACACTAGCCAAAATTTTGCAGACATGTTAACAAAGGGAGTAACCATGGAGAAACAAAGTTCCTTCTTAGTTTCAATTTCTCTTCAAGCATGAAGGTGAATATGAGAAATATTCTAGGTCTAATAAGGATGATAGTCCAATAGATACATCATTGGTGGATTTGTTGAGATTAGTCTCCAAGTGGGAGATTGCTGGTTTTGGAGCTTGATTATCTTCCTGATTCAGAGGTTTTTTGTTTTCATCCATGTTTATACCCCATGAAGACTTTACACCATAGAATATTGTACACCCCTCTACGTGGGGGAGTCGTAGAGGGGGCTTCCCCCCCTTGTAGGGTCTAGGGGGATGATCCCATTGACTATGGAGTCTGGGGGAAAGTAGGCCCTTGGTGAGGGTTTTGGGGCGAATCCCCCGAAGGAAAAATTGCCTTGTAAATGTATATTATAATTTCATAGTAAATCTGGACCATTCATTATAAGTTCATAGATCTGGCGGTAGAAGTTATGTTCGGATTTTTTCCCTAGAAGGAAACCCTCTTTTATGAGGGAAATGTATTGCGACTATGTATCATTGTGAATATTGTATTGTGAGTGAGGATACTGTTAGACAAAGAAGAGGAAGTTAAAGCGGGTATGTTGTAGATTGTATCCCTTCATTTGCTGGATAATAAAAGGAAGGACCTGGAAATTTCTCTAGTGGACGTAGTACACACTGGGTGAACCACGCATATCTATGTCTCTATTGTATTGTGTATCTTTTGTGTTTTATTTATGAATTTGTTTTTATTTTATTTCTCCATGATCTTGTTTTTCTAACACCCTACAATGTTATATCCTCACTCACCTGGCCTTTCCCTATTATCATCGTTCACCTTCTATCTCCCCTCTTTATCCTTTCCTATCTTTGTGGCATGCACATTCTTTAGTTTTCAGGCCCCACAACCCCCTGTTTCCCAGGTGGCATCTGTTCATTGGATCACAGGGATGAGTGGGACCCATTATGCACCCATTTTCCCCAATGCCAATAATTTCACATCACTTTAATCCAACGATGAAGGATCAAAGGGGGTTGGTGGTGATCAACGATCACTATCTCATTCCGCCCCCCCCCAACCTATTGACCGTGAATAGAGGGGTGTCCGAAATGGAATCCCATTGATTTTCGAGTTGTGACATGGAGGCCTACGGTGGATTTTTTCCTCCCCTGATGGTTTCCAAAACGATGAGGAGAACCTCCAAAAATTAGGGTTCT
This sequence comes from Picea glauca, assembly GCA_000966675.3. Lineage (NCBI taxonomy): Eukaryota > Viridiplantae > Streptophyta > Pinopsida > Pinales > Pinaceae > Picea > Picea glauca. Next base: position 68,887 of record JZKD02S0298578.1, on the reverse strand, counting down.
AGGGTCCTGAGGTCATGGTTCCACCAATCATGCTGGTGCTCGTCCATTGCATCTCCACATCACCTACCACCTACCACCATGTACCTTCCATCATGGCTTTGTCACCATGAAAATACATGTCACCTCTACCATGCCATATAACACGTGGCTCCACATTATGCTAACGTCACTCTATGGAAAATAGCCAAAATTTTCCAATTTTTTCAAATTTCAAATTTTCTAAATTTTGCCAAAAATGCCCAATTTTTGTAATTTTGAAATTCTTTAGCGGGCCACCATTGAAGATCTATAATTAGCTTCATTGCATCCAATTCCATCCATATAGGAATCAATTCAACCTATGTATGTGTAATTTGACTATTCCTTGTCGAATTATTCATGGATTGCATCACAACAATTGGGGCTTTTTCCCAATTTTTCTCAATTTTGCCCAATTACATCAAAATCCACAATGGTTGAATTGTAATTTGTAAACTTTCACTCAATTACAGGTAAAAAAATCCCAATTTTAGATTGAAATTGGTGATTTTTAATGACTGGGATGATTTTTTCTTCAATTACTAGTGAATTTTCCCCAAATTCGCAAGAGTACTTTTAACAAATAGTTTGCAGACATTCTCTAAACTTTCCTAAGGGAATTTTAACCAAACGTTTGCGAACATACACTGAAAATTTCACTTTTTTTCTCTATCTTTGGCCCATTGCAGGTCCAATGTCAAAACTCGAGCTTTGATACCACATTGTAGCATCCCTAAGCCTAGGCTAGGCAATGTCACTCAACAATTCTGAATCAGATACCATTCAATTAATAAAATTCTCTACATATGCAATAATTATGTAATGCAAATATCATGTGATTCATGCACAAACATGTATAGTAAAACATACATAATTTTACATAAGCATCCACATAGTAAATAACATAAAAACATAGATAAAAAAACAATTATTTTTTTAATAACTCACCAACTGTGTGTAGACGTCAGACTTTCCTCCCAATCATAGACTATGTTGTTAATAAAATCTCAACAAGAGGTCACCTCGAGCTAATGATAGAAACTCCACTAGGGAAAGTTTCTTAAGCTAGACGAAGGTCTAGCCATGACTATAAAAGTCAGCTCAAGATGCCAATTGCTGCAATTAGCCTACAACCTCTCATTTCCCATGGTTCTTCCCACCCGAAGAAGTGTACCACTTCTCTACTCAACAATCCTTTGAATGTCCCACTTCCCTTCAGAGGCTTCAGTAACAGGAAAGCCATAAAGTCTCAGAGCTCTGTAGCTATTTCCCAACACACATGGAAATAAATTCCCAACATTTCTCTCACTGAGAGAGAATGCTCAGAGGCCTGACAACTCGCTTCTTAAGAATACACAAAGGGATTGTAGCCTGGTTTTTCTTCCCAAACTAACCAGGTTTATTGGTACAATCAAATCCAAGATACCAAAGTATTGTACCAATGATAGATGGGGGGGAGAGTACAAATGACAATATTAAAGGTGATATTAATGGGATAATGATGGAAGAATAATGGAAATAAAACTATTTCCCAACTCTATGTATGCATGTGCCCAACTTGACACTTGTCATGTTGGGAACTACCATGTCCCTAATTGGATGATACATTCCCCAATCCTTAGGACTTAGGATAAACTATCATAGAACTTAGACTTTAGGAAATATTAATATAATATTCCCCTAGGCTTAAGCTCCCTTGTCTTAGCCCCACTTCCTAGAATCTTAGCCCCCATTCCCTTCTAGTGGAGTTCTACCCCCCCATAGTCTTTTTGTCTGGTTGGTCTGCAACAGTGATGTATTTTTATTAATAATTCGAGTGTTATTGCATATTACAATGATAGGGTCACTGACCTTTTAGCACCCAAGCTCTATAGCATATTCATCATACAGGCACTCTAGCCTCAAAACATATATACAAAGGAAATCTGGCCCAAAATATCATGGCTCACCAACGTGTATGTACATTTACAATTGGGGTTCGGCCTAGGGGTATTACACAACTAGATTCTTCCATGACAAAATCAGAAAAATATATCGAAAGATTCAAATAAGAAAATGCTTCGCCAAGTCTTCCCTAGAAACAACATGTATTCACTCATCAACAATTGTGTGATGATTTAATTGATAAATGGGAAAAGTATGATGATAAACATGAACCAACTGAAACACCCAATTCACCTAAGTCATAATGGCCTACATGGCTCTTGTGACCTTTTTTCTATTTTTTTCTTTATTTTGTTTTTTGCATGTAATTTTGTCTATAAAAAGAAAAATTAGCCTTTAGGAAAATCTCTTTGGATTTACGGTGATTTGAGAAGGATTGCAACTCAAAATTATTTCAAGCTTAATTAAAAACTCTTTTTTGGAGTCATTGAACGTTTATTACTGGAGATTTCTATGTATTAATTCTTATTCACGGATTAATCTTTTCTTGAATTGATATTGCACGCTTCTAGTATGGATTTCGATTTGCCAAGTTATATTGTGTCATTGGATAATTACTAGTTATTATTTTAAGCAAATAGTTTATATGTTTTGTTAATTATTTTCTTGTTTTATGTAATATGTTTTTCTCACCTAATATAGGATGCATTATAGAGTTATTTCTATAATCAAAGTAGATATAATGATGAATCATGGTGTTCTTTTTACATAATTTTCATCTATTTATGCATTAAAATAGTTTATGTTTCCTAAAGGTTATCTTGTAGTAATCTTTCTTGGTATAATTAGCTCAGGTTATCTTGTAGTAATCTTTCTGGGTATAATTAGCTCTTATAGAAATAAAAGCTACAAGACACTTTCATTTACTATTCCTAAAGGTTATCTTTTAGTAATAGGTTTCTTCAAACTCTTTAGAATAGTTTTGTTATTGTATTGCATATATAAATTATAAAAACATTAAAAGAACTAAAAAACACTTTTGAAATAATGCATAAATCCCATTTAATGACTTTTAGAATTTTTCAATCTAAAAAAGTGAAGCCTCTAATTGGGCCTCTTCCTTGGGTTTAATCCTTACCTTACTATTGAGAATATGAGAATCTAGCCTCCTCCAGAGTTTAAGAAGAGTTTGTGCAAGTTAACTAAATATTTTTATGGTATAACTAGATTTTAATTAGGACTTATTTGAATTAATTAAAGTTTATTAATACTAAACTAAGATCATTTGGGATTAGGTAAAGTTTAGTAACCTAAAATTATGATTTTCTAGGGTTAATTATGATTTCTTAGCCTTAAATTAGGGTTTAATTAAACTTTTATATTATTTTTCTTGAATTTCTCATTGGTGGTATTATAATTTACACTTCAAAGAAAATCACGGAGAATCATCCAGAGTGCATAACTGTGTTCAAGCAGAAAAACAATCCCTACATTTCAATCATTTTGCAGCACATGCAACTATCGTCACTCTCTTCCCCATCCATTTTTTTGACATAGTTTATCTGATTAGAAGAGTTCCCCATGGTATTTGCTACGTTATTGGGAGCGGAGACGAAAAATTGTGAAGTATTTTTCAGCTTACATTTCTCCTTAAATCTAGACGAAATCTTAATTTTATGTTGTTTAAATTACATTTCTAAATGTATAAAGGGATTCATCTTGTTCAAATAACTTTTGGGCATTCTGATTATATCCTTGGGCACTTCCATTATACAGAGTTAGTCACTAAAATCTGCAGATACAACACTTTCTCACCGGATTTTGGACAAAATTGAACAGAAAAAAATCTCTAAAGAAAAACAAAACTTAAAAAGTTTATACTATGACTTTAAATTTCCTTAAATTATGTAGAGTTTTATTTTATTTTTTAAAATTTTAAAATTTTAATTTAATTTCTCTAATCTTTTATAAAATTTATTAAAAAAAAATTGTTATAAAGTTAATTTATTTCAATCTAATTTCATATATATTATTAATTCCAAATATTCAAGACACTGCAATTGAGGATTATGTATCACCTAAAAGATTTGTGTGTGTCTTTAGATTTTTGAAATGATTTTTTGTGTTATATTATGTTGGGGAAAGGTAGGGGTGAGTGCAAGCTAATGATGGCATCCCATTGTATGAAAATTTTGCATGACCATGCGATATTCAAGATTTTAAGTTTTTTTAGAAATAGTCCAAAATATAATGCATATGTTCTAGTGTTGAGTAACTAAATAATGAAATTTCCTTATGAAAAAAATGTACAACTAAATGCATTGATTTTATGCACAACCATTTTAAAAATATTCTGATGTTAATTTTATATTTTATTTTAATTATGAAAATCATTATAGTTTTGAAATTACTAGGTCATACATTATTGCAAGGTTTGAAGGTCTTAACACACACACACACACACACACACACACACACATATTAGATTGTAGATTTCATTATGCACTAGTGTGTGTGGGGGGATTAAACCCCTAAAAAGTTATAGAGGAACAAAAAAACATATGTATTTTAAGATTCCTATATATGTCAATACAAAAATAAATTTAAAATAATAAAAGATATTATAAAAAAATGTAGACATTTGGAATTTGCATAGTGAGATCTATATTTTTTATCCAAGTGGATATTGGTGTCCACCCACCTATTCCATTGGATCGAAAAACAGTCTTCCACCTTGTAATTTTTTTTTCTTCTACTTTTCAGGTCCTAAACTTTTGGGGTCGCTTTGAGGCAATAAACAATGTTTTAGGGCTCACCACAGTCACAATGCAGGATTTGGCCATAGTGTGACAACAACATGTGTATTCCTCAGATATACCTTTCTAATGAGCTATCGTTCACCCCAAACGACGATCGTATTCCAAAGTTACGCCTCTAGGAAGTTGATACCCCAAATTACCCAAAACAAGGTCCAAAAAATTGTTGCCTTTTCATCTTCTGGGGTTCGGGATTTTTATTTTCTTTATGATAAAAAGGCCTTTGGAGCCTCATTGTAACAATCGTCTTCTAGTGAATGTGTGTATCCTTCACATCTCTTCTTAGAGATAAGCTACCACCATTCTAGCGAGTCTTTCACTCTGTATTTTTACAGTTCTATACATTTCGCACATTAATAGAAATTGTGTATTACTATATATTTGTTCCTCTTGTTATATTTCCGATATATATCTGTTATATTATTGTCGCTCTTTCAATATCTCTATATATTTCTATGTTATATATCTGCTCTCATTTCGTGCCGAAAATAATCCTGATTAGTGGCTATTGATCCAGGTGGATATCAGTGGCCACCCACCTATTCCACTGGCTGAAAAAACAGTCTTCCACCTTGGCATTTTTTTTTCTAGTTTTTGGGTCGTGAACTTCCGGGGTTGTTTTGAGTCTCTAAAAAATAGTTTGATGGCTCGACACAGTCACACTCTAATCTTTGGCCAAGTGTGACGAAAACATGTGTATTCCTCAAATACCTTTCCAATGAGTTATCGTGCACCCCAAACGGAGATCGTATGCCAAAGTTACGCCCTGGGAAGTTGATACACCAAACTACCCAAAACGGGGTCCACAGAACTATTGGCTTTTCATATTCCTGGGTTAGGGTTTTTTATTTTCTTTTTGATAAAAAGGCCTTTGGAGCCTCATTGTAACAATCATATTCTAGCGAATGAGTGCAGTCGTCACATCTCTTTTTAGAGATAAGTCGTCACAATTATAGAAATCTTGTTTCAGTCTGCATTTTATAGTTTCAACATATTTCCTTATCGAATAGAAGCCAATTTTACTATATCTTTGTTATTGTTTCTTGTGTTTCTGTGTTAAGAATAATAATAATATGTATTCATTTCATTCTGCTTATAAAATATGGATCAGTGGTATCAGAGTAGGTTGCTCTTGATCGTTTTTCAGTGCATGTCTCCAACGAGGTCCGATTATAGCAAGTTGGGTCTCGAGCTTGTCTCTCTTGGGGACAATCACTCTCGCACACCAAAGAACCCCTCCCTGGAAGAAGAATATAAGAATGACGAAGAAGAAGATTTTATTAATCGGTTGCTTGAGAAAGCTCTCATGTGACAGAGGGACAAAATGATGGAGAAATTTTCCCACATCCTTCAACGCCTGGCGATAATAACAGGCACAACTTCATCAAGTGGCCACTTTGGAGGAACCTCGCCTTTCAAGGTACATGTTAATTTTGATATTCCCATATTTGAAGGACAGATAGATGTGGATGCCCTAGAAAAATGGTTAAATCTACTAGAAGGTTATTTCTCTGTTCACAAATTTTTCGATAGGGAAAATATCACCTTTGCACTCCTTAAGGTTCTCCCCCATGTCAAACATTGGTGGGAAACTTGCTGGGAGAAAATTTCTATAGAGGAGTATGGAATATATGGGTTCGAGTCCACTTGTTATTTTTTTGTGGATGCGGTCAAGGAACAATATTACCTTGTTGGAAACTATGAAGAACAATACATGAGATGGACCACATTGTGTCAAGAGAGGGGCTAAGAAGTGTTAGAGTTCACCAATAACTTTCATAACTTTTGCACCAAATTGGGTATCAAATACTTTGAATAAAATTTGGTTTTGAAATACCATGGGGCTCTACACAGATACATCCAAACTGAAATGGATTTTATGGACATTTCATCACTCGGTGTTGCCTATCGATATGCTATTAAAATCGAGCAGAAATTTAAGCACCAGATAAAGTGGGAGTTTGGGTCTACAGATCCGCAACAACCAATGTATGGTAAAGACAGACCTAACAACCAACCTTCAAAAAACCAGTCCAAGCCACAGGAAAAGAAGGGTAATGAAAAGATGAAGAAGGACACTGGAAAATGGTGTAATTTCCAGAAAATCCCATGGCACAACACCGATGAATGTCACTCAAAATAGTCATTGGTGGTCGATATCAAAGACAAGGAGCCAAACCCTAATTCAGAATATGATTTATAAAATAATGATAGAAGATAGATCATCAACGCATACCCCACTGCTATTGTCATAACCACAACAATTCAACCAGAAGAACCAACAGATACTGAAGAGGGGGAGCACCGTTTTCATTCACAAAAGTGGGTGAAGGGGACCCCACTACATTTTATTGTTGATAGCAGAAGCCAGAAGAACCTCATCTCAGTAGAGGTCATCAAACAATTTGGATTGTTGACAACACCACAATCGCAGACATACAACATCGGGTGGCTTCGCAGGGGACGAGATCTCTGTGTCATTCAGTAGTGTCGATTTTCATACGACATCCATCCCTTCAAGGATGAGGTATTATGTGATATTTCCCCATTGGATGTTTGTCATTTACGAGTCTTGACCCCGTAGTGCCATTTTTACTTTGGGGGGTCATATCTACAAAATACCAAACGTAGTTTCAACTATTGTCCCACCTAAACAGTGCCACAAAGTAGTATCTCATACTAAAAAATTCAGCTTCTTCACAAATTGTTCAAAAGGTGAACAGAAGGACACTGCAACCACTACAACCTCAACCCAAGCACCTTCTATCCAACATAAGAAGGTCGACAAGGCTGCAACAAAGAGAAAATATTCCTTTTGCACACAATCATCTCATGTAGCTCGACTGGTTAAATAGACTCAACCTCTCTAGCAACAGGTTCACGACAACCTTCAACAAACTAAGCAACAAACTTCTCCAACAAGGCAAGTAGCTCACCAAGGTACAACTTCAGTAAAAGATTCCCCCTCTCCCACGGGAAATCAATGAAATGGAGATAATTTATTCCTAAGGAAGGAGGATTGATCCAGGTGGATATCGGTGTCCACCCACCTATTCCACTGGCTTTAAAATAGTCTTCCACCTTGGCAATTTTTTTTTCTAGTTTTTGGGTCCTAAACTTTCGGGGCAGTTTTGAGGCTCTAAACAATGTTTTTAGGGATCTCAACAGTCACATTATATGCTATGGCTTGAGTGTGATGAAAACATGTGTAGTCCTCGAATAGACCTTTCCAACAATTTATCGTGCACCCCAAACAAAGATTGTATGCCAAAGTTACACCCCCAAGAACTTGATACACCAAACTACCCAAAACGGGGTCCACAAAACTGTTGGATTTTCATCTTCCGGGGTTAGGGTTTTTTATTTTATTTATGATAAAAAGGCCTTTGGAGCCTCATTGTAACAATAATCTTCTTGTGAATGCGAGTAACCATCACATCTCTTCTCATAGATAAGTTGTCACCATTCTAGCAAGTCTTTCACTCTGTATTTTTACAGTTCTATACATTTCACACATTAATAGAAATTGTATATTACTATATATATGTGTGTGTGTGTGCGTCTTGTTATATTTCTCATATATATATGTTATATTATTGTCCCTCTTTCAATATCTCTATATATTTTTGTGTTATATCTCCGCTCTCATTTCATGCCGAAAATAATCTAGATCAATTTGTGTCTTGTTTCATGGATGATGGATTAAAAATAATGTGAAAAATGAAAAATATTGAGAGGAATCATACATACCTGGGCCATGGTTGAGACCTCAAATAACTACATAGTCCCTCTATCGAGGATGTTTGTCCTCCAACGGTAATATAGGTTCTCTCCAGAGGTTTTACATGTGAGGGATGGTTTTTAGGGACTTCACCAGTGTAAGGGAGGAAAACATGAGAATTAGTCCCTAAATGGAACTTCTAGGGATCCTAAGTTATGAAGAGGTATCCAAACTACCACACGGGACCTCTAAAGGGGATACACATCCTCCAATTGAATATTTTTTCTCCTATAATGCCTTGGATATTGGGGTTGGGTCTTCAGGCATTACCAATGTGTGTGGGACGAAAACAAGTACCTTAGTTCCTAGATGAATATTTTAAGGACCTATTAGGAAACAAAACCCAAAATAGTATGAAAATAGAGAGACAAGTGAGTCCATGCCCTGAGAAATAGATACGATAATGAAATATAACCATCTTTGATGGGAAAACCTCCTTTTATAGTAGAACATGTGTACAAGATGAGATCAATTTAAAACTAGGTCTCTTTAGTGTATATATATAAGAGACAAAAATGTACAAACACAATTAAAGGGTCTATTCTACAACACTAATATAACATTAGAAATATAATAAATCAAATCCATGGATCTACATAGTGATTTATACTTAACATGGGGCTTTTTCTATGGCTTAACATACGCCTCCCCTTCATAAAAGTGTTTTTATCAACACATGATTAAATGTGGATGTTGCTACATGAAGAACTCATCTTTCCATGTCACTTGTTCCACTAGTAGGTTCTTCCAGTTGATGAGGTACTTAGTAATTTCTCAATTTTGCAGCTACATAATCCTTGTTTCAAGGATTGTTTATGGTTCTTGTATGATTTTGTCTTCTTCATTAATATCTATTAAAATAGTTTGAACTAGGACCTTGTCACCGATTTCCTTCTTTAGGAAAGAAACATCTAAGATTGGATGCACACATGAATATCGAGGTAACTCTAATTTCTAATCTATACTTCCAATCCTTTCCAACAACTTATATGGACCATAATACATGGGTGTTAATTTATTGTCCTTATTTTGTTACTTGAGGGACATCCATTTGTATAGTTCTAGCCTCAGAAATGCTCAATCCCCCACTTCAAATTCCATTTCACTGCAATCTTGATCTTCTTGTTGTTTCATCCCATTTTGTGTTGTAACCAAGTTTTCCTTTAGTATTTTTAGAACCTATTGTTGGTTCTCTATGTGGTCCTCCACTGCTTAAACCTTCACTTTCCCTCTCAAGGGTGATGTGATCGATGGACGATGATATCCATAAAGTCCCATAAATGGTGACATTTTTTATAAATTATGGAAAGATGTGTCATACCACCATTCTCCTTTGGGAAACCACTTCACCCATTGTGTTCATTTATTACATGCAAAGAAATGAAGATATACTTTGATCCATTTATTCAAAATCTAATTTTTTCCATTGGATTGAGGATGGTAAGAGAATTTATGAGCTGATTCAATTCCCAAACAATAAAATAATTCAGTCAAAAATTTTCTAGTGAAAATTGGATCTCTATCACTTGCAATAATTTTGGGGATTCCATGTAGCTTATGAATTGTTTCCATGAATGTTGTGGCTACTGTAATTTATTTAAAAGGATGGGAAATAGATTCGAAATGAGAATAATTTGTCAATCAATCCATTACTACCATGATGATATTCTTTCATTCAGAATTGGGTAGACCTATAACAAAATCCATTGAAACCTTGTAATATATAACAATAGTTAATTAAGGGACACAACCCTTCATGAATAGTAGCTATAATTGCCTATATAATTTGTATATATATGGAACTGCCATTGTATCTTCAATCATATCATATATCACTCATAATTTATTCAAATATATTTACTATCCTTAATAGACTATTGTGTATTATCCTATTTATAGTCGATATCCGTTATATGAGCCATATTGGTTTGTCACATTGGTATTAGAGCTCAGCTTGATCCCGATCCATTATATGAACCATATTGGTTTGTCACATTGGTATTAGATATTAGCATGGTCTCAGCCTTTGGCCACAATTTTCATACCTTATTTGACTTGGCCCTTAGCCACACTTTTGTTTTTACCAGACTATTGGTCAACTTTTCATTTCCCTTGGCAATGTAACTGCAGGATTTTTGGTCAAATGATATTTTTTTAGAGTTTCTCTATAGTCAGTATTTGACCACAAACTATTATAGCTCATAGTAAGGGAAGATATTTAGAAAAAATTTATCAGATTAGAAACACTATCTGAAATATAAATATCTTGTGGCCCTCAAAATCAGCAAAAAAAAAAAAACTTATATCTAAGTTGCAAATTGTTGTAAGAGTATTCAAATAAAATACTATAGAAAATATCGGGCGGGAAACCCTCGGCAAACATAAAATCAAACATTGGTTATACGTTGTGTATTCATGATAATCCTAACCATTTCTTAGTGATGCCCTTCAGCCGCAATCCCCTCTATCTGTTGTGTGGGTGATTTTTTCGAGGGAAATTATATATATTAAAACTAGAGAAATATGCCTAATGAACATAGGGAATCACATATTTCAAAGGAATCCTTGTTCTACCATGGCTATCATGGGAATAATATTGAATGAACTGCGACATATCGATCAACCAACAATCGTGATACTCAAAACAATAAAATGTCAGTAATCGAAGGGTCACGAATTTAAAGTTTCACTTGTGGTCCATGTTGATTAAATTACGAGTGAGCCATATTCAGATCATCAAAGATATAACCAAGTCATGCGTTCCATAAGCTATCAACCATTAAGAGAATTGTGGAAATTGTATAACTACAAGGTATTATAAAAACAATACCTAAAATTATAAATGGGTTATTCAAAAATCCATTACAAGGTTTGATTGAAAGGGAATTACAAAAGGTAAGAATCATTGTATTTAAGTTTTTATGAAAAGGAGAGTAAAGTAATATTAAAGAAGGAAAAATTCTTATTAAAGTATTATTTATAAGTAAAATCAAGGAATAGGTCAAATTATGAACCATGAATTTCATGGATGATTCTATCATTATGACGAAATATCCCTACTACGGAAAGGATGCCAAAACCAAGATGATTCTCGAAACTCTAAAGGGTTTTTTCCACTATTGTAAAATATCATTTCAAGGTGATATACCAATGCAACAATATGCATTACGAATAAAGAAATTAAACAAATTAAAAAAAACAAGAAGAAAAAATAACCAAACTTGAGCAAAATGGGAAGATTTCACAACAAAAATATAATGATATCGAGGAAATGTATTACAAGCAAGTAATGGAAAAAGAGCATAAAATTTCATGTTTAAAAGAACATAGTTGAAAAAGTTACTTAATCATATCAAGAAGTTAAAGAACACAAAACAATGCATTTAGAAGTTGGAACAAGAAAATCAAGATCTAGAGAAGAAATTGTTAGAAAAAATGAAGAAACTTATTGTTTAAAAATCCTTATTCAGAGGTTGCTAGAGAAAATCAAAAGATTAAAAAAGATGCAATTAAAAAACCTCGACCTTAAGAACAAAGTTGAAAATCCAGGTAATGAATAACTTTCATGCTTAAGGATTCATAATTAGAGCTTACTTACATATATCAAGAAGCTAGATTATGATATGAAGTCGTTACAGGAAATGGTACAGAAACTTACCAACAAGGAAGAAAAATTTGATAAAGAAACAATAACTGAAACTATTGAAATAGTTACATCATTAGAGGTACAAATCCAGACTTCGAAAAATGGAACCAATACAAAGTCAGTCGATACTCAAATTTAGAAGAATGCTTATATTAACAAATCACTACAAGGAGAAGATGGTTCCAAGGAATAATCACAAGAGATTAGGATGCCTTATATTCATCCAAATCATAAGAATCGATATAGATGACAACTAGATCAAAATATATACAATTTTTTTTTTTTTAGACAAACAAACTATAAATTTGAAAATGAAGAGAGACAAAAACGAAAACTTGTGTGGAAGCCAAAAATTAGAATTTCCATCCAAACTATCTATCAACAAAAACTTCCATTAAAGATGAAATTGGGATGGATCGATTCACATTCGATGCAACAATTTTACTTGGAAATTCATAAATCATATCATCTTGTTTCGTCAAGTGTCGTGGTTACAAGCAAAAAATATCTTAAGAGAACATTGTGAGCCAAAACGATAGTTAACAGAAAGCCTTTTAGTAATCATGGTTTGAGAATAAATCATTTTTAATGTGAAGGA
>JZKD02S0298578.1:0-24614 GCA_000966675.3 Picea glauca | reverse complement strand
GCGCCAAAAGTCATGTGGGCCCCGTTTGGGTAAGTTGGTGCATCAACTTCCTGGGGTCGTAACTTTTGCATACGATCTCCGTTTTAGGCGTGTGATAGCTCATTGGAAAGGTATTTTTGAGGAGATTCATTTTGCGGGATCATTCATGCCTTCAACTATCATTTAGAACCTCGATCTCAAAAAAACTTCATTTAGGCCCTCAAGATGGCCCCGGAAGTGAAAACTTGCTAAAAATAGTAAATTGCCAAAATGGCCAGAAAACTGTTTTGAGCCATTTGGAAAAGGTGGGTGGACCCAATATCCACTTGGATCAGTATTAGGGCATGGTTACAACACTCAGCCTGAGTGGGCTCATGCACGATTCGCGCATAAACTCCGTTTGAAGCACTCCTATGAGGAGTAACCCCCTGACTTAACTATCTTGTCCAGGATTAAGAACTTGGAAAATGAAAACCTGACTGTGTATGCATGTGAAAGAGTTATGAATTTATGTGCCATTTATAAAAGTGAATTTAACTCTTGACTAATATTCAACGTTTGTCGTTTCACTCAAGCAGACGATCAACCACGGGAATCTACAAACGCAGAGTATGGTGACTCACCAAGAGGTGGGAGAAGGCTCCCACAATAGAGATGAAGAGTCTGACGAAAGAAGAGCAATAGGAACCCCTCCAGGCCTAGCTGAGACTGTGAGGAGTCTCATGGTCGAATTGCAAAGCTGCAAGGCCGATAATGAAAGGATGATGAAAGAACAAGAAAAACAAACCGAAATTAATGCAGTTCTACTGCAGAGATTATCTGACCTACAACGACAAATGCAACATGAAACTAAGATGCAGAATTGTGGTCATGTCAGTGGCCACACTGAGAGAAGCACATCCAGAAAGGTCCACCCCAGAGGTAAAGGACCAGTTCCAAACGATTCCACTGAAAAGGAATTCGATGACTCAGAAGGCTCTTCCAGCAGGAGGACCAGTTCCTATTCTCGCAGAAAACCAAAGAAGAAAAAGACTTCTAAGAGTCAAAAATTTGAGGAATTCAGGAAGGCCAAACCTCCCTCCTTCGATGGAGAGATAAAGAAGGGAGAGGAAGTTGAGGCTTGGCTACTTGGACTGAAGAAATATTTCAGAGTCCATGATTTCTCAGAGAACTTGAAGGCCCGAGTGGCCACTTTCAATCTGAATTGAAAGGATTCCATCTGGTGGGAAGACCTTAAGAACATGAAAAGGTTCGTGAGGAGGACCTGTCTTGGAAATGGTTTGAGAAGTACTTCTGGAAGAAGTATTTGTTGGAAAGGTATTTTGATGAGAAGGCTAAAGAGTTTTATGAACTCAAATTGGGACAACTCACTACGGAGGAGTATGTCAACAAATTTCTTGACTTACTGAGATATGTACCCTACATCAAAGCAAAGAAGGCGAAGGCACAATGCTTCATCAGTGGGATACCCAAGGAATACCATAACTGAATTGAATTTGACGAGCCAAATACCTTAGAAGACACTATAAGAAAGGCAACATATTGTCATGAACAATATGGACATCGGACAGAGTCTCATGGAGACTGGAAACAAAAGAATGGTTCAAAATTTTAGAAGAAGGGGAGAAAATCCTCAGGATCGAGAAATTACAAGAAGAACCACATAATGAACTTTCCAACCCAAAGTGTACTCCAACAAAACTTTCCCTCGGTGGGCGGAAATAAAACTTCTGGACCTATACCAGTAAAGACTAATAACCCAAAGAAAGAACCTCTGAAATGTTGGGGTTGCGGAGAAGAGCATCTCTTGAGAGAATGTCCACACCGACAACAGAACAGTCGGAAAATTTATAACATGCAGGAAGATACCATGGTCAATGATGTGGCAAGAAGTGTTCCACAGATCTATGCAGCCTTGGATAATAACCAAGCCAACCACCAAGCTTCAGTGGTGGAAATAGAAGGTATGATTTTGAACCATCTGGTGTTTGTTTTGATTGACCCTGGTTCAAATTTGAGTTATATATCCCCTAGAACTGTTGATAAGTGTAAACTAAAGCCACATAAGAAAACTAAGCCATGGTTAGTACAGTTAGCCACTGGTACCAAAATAAAGGTGGCAGAGGCCATACCAGCTTGCCAGTTAATGTTGGGTAAATTCTGCACCCAATCAACCCTTAATGTATTACCCCTGGGGTCATACGACCTGTTGATTGGTATGGATTGGCTGGATGCCCATAAAGTCAAATTAGACTGTTACCATAAAACCTTAGAATGTGTGAACAAAGAAGGACAAAGGATAACCCTTCAAGGGAATCGAAAACCGGTCTCGGTGAGGCAAATATCAACCCTGCAAATGAGAAAGTATTGTCGAAAGGGATGTGCCCTATATGCAATACAGGTGCTAAAAATAATCAAAGGCGCTAAACCAAGCCCCGATGATCACCCTATCCTAAGAGAGTACAGATATGTATTTCCGGAAGAGGTACCGGGTCTACCTCCGAGAAGAGACATTGACTTCTCGATAGAACTCGCACCAGGAGCGGTGTCGGTGTCTAGAACACCCTACCGGATGAGCACACCTGAGTTATTTGAACTCAAATTGCAATTAAAAGAAATGATGGACAAGGGTTATATTCGACCCAGCATGTCCCCATGGGGAGCACCAATCCTGTTTGTGAAAAAGAAGGATGGCACCCTTAGACTGTGTATAGACTATAGACAACTTAATAAAGTAACCATAAAGAACAAATACCCCTTGCCCAGGGTCAATGACCTATTCGATCAGTTGGGAGGTGCGTCTATTTTCTCAAAGATTGAATTGAGGTCGGGATACCATCAAGTCCGAATTAAGGGTGAAGACATCCATAAAACCGCTTTCCAGACACGGTATGGTCACTATGAGTTTGTGGTAGTGCCATTTGGGTTAACCAATGCCCCTGCCACTTTCATGTGCTTAATGAACAATGTACTCAGTAAATTTTTAGATTAATTTGTACTAGTTTTCATTGATGACATATTAATCTACTCTAAGAGTAGAGAATAACATGAAGAGCATCTTAGACTTGTGTTGCAAGTGCTAAGAGAGCATCAACTCTATGCTAAATTCAGCAAGTGTGACTTCTTTCAGAAGAAAATACATTACTTGGGACATGTTCTGTCCGAGGAAGGGGTGGAAGTAGATCCTGACAAGACCAGGTCTATCACGGAATGGCCTACCCCAAAGGATGTCTCAGACATCAGATCCTTTATGGGATTGGCGGGATATTATAGGAGATTTATAAAAGATTTATGCAAGATTGGTTGTCCAATCACTACCCTCCAGAAGAAGGGAAAAAAATTTCTGTGGACACAATAATGTGAAGAAATATTTCAAACCTTGAAACATTTACTAACCCATGCACCTGTGTTAAAAGTCGCTGACCCAGAAGTTGACTTCCTTATGTGCACAAATGCCTATAAAGAAGGGCTCGAAGGAGTCCTTATGCAGGAAGGAAAGGTGATCTGCTATGAATCCTGAAAATTGAATGAACATGAGGTCAACTATGTGACTCATGATCTAGAATTGGCTGCCATAGTGCATGCCTTAAAAATGTGGAGGCATTACCTCCTGGGAAGGAAATTTGTGCTTATGATAGATCACTGTGGATTACAATATTTGTTTGATCAACCCAAGCTTAATGCTAGACAAGGCAGATGGATGGCCCTCCTTAGCGAATTTGATTTTGAAATCAAACACATCAAAGGGAAGGAGAATAGGGTGGCTGATGCCCTTAGCAGAAGCATGAGAAAAATTCACCTGGCAACGGTGAGTACCTGTGAGACAGATGTCAAGAACAGAGTCAAAGAGGCACAAGAAACAGATCCCTTCATCCGAAATGTGACCCTGTAGCTACAGCAAGAACCCACTGGAGAAAAATACGAAGGCTATCAGATGACTGAAGGAGGTCTACTCACCTACAGATATAGAATGTACATTTCCAATTGTGGCGACTTGAAGAGGTTCATCGTGGATGAACTACATAAAAGACCCTACACTGGTCACCCAGGATACCAAAAAATGATTACTGCCACCCGGAAGCAATTTTATTGGCCGGGATTGAAGAAGGAAATAGCCAAATATTTGGCCCAATGCATAGAATGCCAACAGGTTAAAGTAGAACATCGACACCCAGCAAGACTATTACACCCTTTACCCATCCCAGAATGGAAATGGGAAACCATCTCCATAGATTTTATCACTGGATTACCAACTTCAACCAAATAGAATGACGCCATTATGGTAGTGGTGGATAAACTGAGCAAGTCCGCTCATTTCATCCCCTTCAAATCAACCTGTAAGGTGATAAATATCACCCATATATTCATGAAAGAGGTATTCAGACTGCACGGTATGCCGAAGGAGATAATATATGACATAGACACAAAATTCACTTCCAAATTTTGGAAATCACTGATGACGGGTTTAGAGACCAAATTGTTGTTTAGTACCGCCTATCACCCTCAAACCGATGGACAGACAGAAAGAGTGAATCAGATATTAGAGGATATGTTAAGGATGCATGTAATGCATCAACCCATGAAATGGGAAGACTACCTGCCATTGGTAGAATTTTCCTACAACAACGACTATCAAGCGTCCTTAAAGATGAGTCCATTCAAAGTCCTCTATGGTAGATAGTGTAATACTCCAGTCAGCTGGAATAATCCTGTAAATAGGATTTCTATTGGACCCGATATGTTGAAAGAAATGGAACAACAAGTGACTCAGATAAAACAAAATATGAAAGTCGCTCAGAACCGACAGAAAAGTTATGCTGATCAAAAGAGAACTCAAAGGGAGTTCCAAACAGGAGATCATGTATATCTCAGAATTAAGCCCAGAAGGAGTTCCCTGAAAATGGGAGCTTGTGCGAAATTGGCACCCCAGTATTGTGGACCCTTTGAGGTTCTATATAGAGTGGGACCTGTAGCCTATCGGCTAGTACTTCCTCCCACAGTAAAAGCACATAATGTTTTCCATGTTTCATTATTAAAGAAATATGTACATGATGCTAGTCATATAATTGACTGGTCTATGATCCAGGTGGAACCAGAGGGAGAATTTCTACCAAAACCCCAATGCATACTGGATAGAAAGGAAACCCCACTCCAGAACAGAACCATTGCACAGGTCAAGGTGCAGTGGAAACATTTTATCCTAGATGAGGCTACATGGGAGATGGAAGATGCCATGAAACTGGCATATCCAATTTTGTTTACATGTGTACATGCAATTCATGCTAGTAGATAAGAACATCGAGGACGATGTTCCTTTTTAGGGGGAGGGAATTGCAACACCCTATTTCCCCTAACTTGTAAATATAAATGGACTGGCCAAGAACTATGGCAAACTCATAAGTGAGAATATGTGATGTAAATGGACCTCAAGGAAAAAGGTCAATTAATGTGAGTAACATTCTGAATTTATTGAAGAACTGCTGATGAGGGGATGTGTAGAAAAAGAGACCACGATGGCGGTGGAAGGAACCTGAAAAGGGGGCGTTAACTTCCACCGAGAATTTAATACCGTATTTGGACTCCACTGGCCCGGAGAACCAAAAGCGGCTCGCTGGCCCTGAAAATTAATGACTCGCATACTGGTAGGCGGATGGCTTGATGAGGGATGGGATGGTGAACTGCCCATCCGTAGAGCCGTCAGGCCTGATCGACGCAAGGGTAATCATGCCACAAACAACCTCGCAAGAGGATAAGGCGTATGGCAGAAGCGATTAGGAGGGTAGACACGAGGGGAACTCTGGAATTATGCAGAGTGAGTGATAGCAGAGAGGAAGGATTGCAATCTTCGCTCTTGGTCACTGGAAGATAGAGAGACGCAGTCTCAGAGCATCCTGGTCTCAGCTCGGGGGTGGCTAGTGGTAAATCCATTGGGAGTCGCTGAGCCTACAGTTGGGTGGAAACGAGCACCCCTCTCAGCAGTTGCTCCGACTTCTGAAGTTATTTCTGATAAGTTTTTTGTTCATATTGCATCTTGAAATTTATATGATGACATATATGCTCATAAACTGCGAATGATCTCATTATAAGAATTTCTGTATGGTGCTATGATCAGTAATAGTAGTTGTATATTTGTATGAGAATACTACGTATGGCTTATGTCCTCATGAATCGTTATTTTTATGCGTACTGATCTAATTTATACTTCACGTCTGGTTATCGGGAGAACGATACCCTTACCTGTCTCAGACAATACCCTGGGTAAACCTCCCCGTAGAGATACCCTCCTTGAAAAGTCCATGAAGAACTATGGAAGAGAAGATGAAGGCGTAAGACCTTAGTAAACCTGCACGAGGAGGAATGATCCTCTTGAAAACCCAGGATGACAGCATAAGGACGAAGTATCAAATCGATGGACGAGATCCCATCAGGAGATCTGTGGTCACTCACCACCGTCATATCAGAGGAAAAGATGGGAGGTTAAGTACCTTATCCCTGATAGGTGTTGATCGATGGACGAGATTCTGTCGGGAAATATACGATCACACCCGACCGTTAAATTGGTAGGAAAAGGTAGGGATGTTAATGGCCTTACTCCTTTGTCTTCTGTGTCTTCGTGGGCAAAGAAGAATTCTGGATCATAGATCTCCAAGGTCCAAGAGAATATCTGGACCGTCGATTTTTCCATGTCCAGGGAGTCATGGAAGAATGCTTGGGTAGGAGCCTATTTGAGCCATCAGATATCGACTGGAAAACTTGACAGTTGTTGGATCTGTTCGGAGTTACCCGAGGTTTAAGTCCCCAGTGTATAGGGGCAAAAACCCCTAGGATAGATCTGAGCCGTCCGAGCGATGGAGGCCACGTGTCGCGAGATCTCCCATTTCGAGAAATCGGGAATCGTGAGATCGGGAGTCCTGGTAACAAGAGATTGAGGAAGTCCCAGGTAAAAACCCCGACATAATCTGAGCCATCCGTTCAGAGGGACAGGTGTCAAAAATCTGACGAGAGTCGGAGAATCAGGAAATTGGCATTTATGAGGTCGAAGGAAGCGGGACATCAAAAGTCTCGAAATATCGAAAGAATCAGGACCGTCCATCCTAGAGGATGCGTGGCCGAGATCGAAGTGATTGAGAAATTGAGGATTTTGTTGACAAGAGGTTTGGGGCATTTTGGCATGTGAAAGCCCGAACCCCGATATGAGATAAGACATGGTCATGGGTTAACGGTCATATGAACCAAGACCTCTAGCCAGGAGGGCGATCGTGGAAAAAGGCGCGTCGGGATCCGGAAAATCGCAAGTCCTGAGGGCATGAATATTTTGACATTGAAATACCCAAACCCTGATAGGGAGGAAAGAGCCATAGTGGAAGCCAGTTGTCGCTGCAGAGGAGAGTCGGGATTCAGAGAATCACGAGTTCCAAGGGAGAATGTATTTTGACATCGCAAACCCCGAAACCCCGATGAAAGGATATGACTATGGTCATATAGAGGGAGGTCATGTGGACCAAAAGGTCTAGTCCAGGCGACTAGCAGAAGCTAATGTCATATCGGGATATCGGGGATTCTGAGGAAAAAATGTGTATGTATTCCAATGTTGTGATATTCAAAAACCCCGATGGACGGAGGAGATTCCTTCAGAGGATATCCGGGTCCGTAATGACCTTTAGATGTGGGAACAAGACATTAACTTAAACCAAGATGTGGTTATGCTTTAGGATAAGCGGTGAGCAGATCTGGACGGCCAGAATCCACCCGGCCAGATCTACGACTAAGGTTCCATTCTGGAGCCCCCTTGCTGTTTTGCCTTTAGCGGTAAGGGGGGGATCCAGAATTGGATGTGGAACTCTCTAACGGTTGTGATTAAGTCAACATGATCAACGATTCTCAGGCGGATTCTGGACCCCCTTTTCCATTCTGCCTTTAGTGGGGGGGGGGTTAGGAATGGTGTGGCGTGTGAAGTGGGGCCCCTCCTGTCATGACGTCCACCATGTCATATTTCCCTCTCGTCACCTGTATTACACCCAAACATGCAACGGGGCTTGTTCCCATTGGCAGATTCTCTACCCATGTTGAGGTTTGTTCCTATTGGCCATTCGCTGACCCTGTAGGGATTCATCCCTATTGGTCGCTCGCTAGCCCTGTCAGGGTTTGGCGGTTGCAAAATAGAATGTTTGGATCTTACTGTAGCACCGAAGCGCGAAATACAAAGGACACTGTGTTCAAATTGAACAATGAATATAACCCTCGATCACGTGGGAACAGAGAAGGAGAGAGAAGGAGCCAACTTATGCTGGGCCTCCATGGTTATTTAGGGGGTTGAGTCCGACAAAGGACCAAAAAAGTTTGATTTAGTTAATGGGTATGTTACAAAGTCGTATCAGAGCATGGTTACAACACTCGGCCTGATTGGGCTCATGCACGATTCGCGCATAAACTCTGTTCGAAGCACTCCTATGAGGAGTAACCCCCTGACTTAACTATCTTGTCCAGGATTAAGAACTTGGAAAATGAAAACTGGACTGTGTATTCATGTGAAAGAGTTATGAATTTATGCGCCATTTATAAAAGCGAATTTAACTCTTGACTAATAGTTAGCATTTGTCTTTTCACTCAAGCGGACGATCAACCACAAGAATCTACAAACGTAGAGTATGGTGACTCACCAAGAGGTGGGAGAAGGCTCCCACAATAGAGATGAAGAGTCTGATGAAAGAAGAGAAATAGGAACCCCTCCAGGCCTAGCTGAGACTGTGAGGAGTCTCATGGTCGAATTGCAAAGTTGCAAGGCCGATAATGAAATGATGATGAAAGAACAAGAAAGCAAACTGAAATTAATGCAGTTCTACTGTAGAGATTATGTGACCTACAACGACAAATGCAGCATGAACCTGAGATGCAGAATCATGGTCATGTCAGTGGCCACACTAAGAGAAGCACATCCAGAAAGTTCCACCCCAGAGGTAAAGGACCAGTGCCAAATGATTCCACTGAAAAGGAATTCGGTGACTCAGAAGGCTCTTCCAGCAGTAGGACCAATTACTATTCTCGCAAAAAACCAAAGAAGCAAAAGACTTCTAAGAGTCACAAATTTGAGGAATTCAGGAAGGCCAAACCTCCCTCCTTCGATGGTGAGATAAATAAGAGAGAGGAAGCTGAGGCTTGGCTACTTGGACTGAAGAAATATTTCAGAGTCCATGATTTCTCAGAGAACTTGAAGGCCCGAGTGGCCACTTTCAATTTGAATGGAAAGGCTTCCATATGGTGGGAAGAACTTAAGAACATGAAAAGGGTTCACGAGGAGGACCTGTCCTGGAAACGGTTTGAGAAGTACTTCCGGAAGAAGTATTTGTCGGAAAGGTATTTCAACCAGAAGGCTAAAGAGTTTTATGAACTCAAACTGGGACAACTCACTATGGAGGAGTATGTCAACAAATTTCTTGACTTACTGAGATATGTACTCTACATCAAAGAAGAGAAGGCGAAGGCACAACGCTTCATCAGTGGGCTACCCAAGGAATACTGGAACCGAAGTGAATTTGACGAGCCAAATACCTTAGAAGACACTATAAGAAAGGAAACATATTGTCATGAACAATATGGACATCGATCAAAGTCTTGTGGAGACTAGAAACAAAAGAATGGTTCAAAATTTCAGAAGAAGGGGAGCAAATCCTCAGGATTGAGAAATTACAAGAAGAACCACAGAATGAACTTTCCAACCTGAAGTGTACTCCAGTATAAATTTTCCTAGGTGGACGGAAATAAAACTTTTGGACCTATACCAGTAAAGACTAATAACCCAAAGAAAGAACCTCTCAAATGCTGGGGTTGCGGAGAAGAGTATCTCTTCAGAGTCTGTCCACACCGACAACAGAACAGTCAGAAAATTTATAACATGCAGGAAGATACCACGGTCAATGATGTGGCAAGGAGTGTGCCACAGATCTATGCAGCCTTGGATAATAACCAAGTTGACTACCAAGCTTTAGTGGTGGAAATAGAAGGTATGATTTTCAACCATCTAGAGTCTGTTTTGATTGACCCTGGTTCAAATTTGAGTTATATATCCCCTAGCACTGTTGATATGTAAACTACAGCCACAGAAGCAAACTAATCCATGGTTAGTACAGTTAGCCAATGGTACCAAAAGAAAGGTGGCAGAGGCCATACCAGCCTGCCAGTTAATGTTGGGTAAATTCCCCACCCAAGCAACCTTTAATGTATTACCCCTGTGGTCATACGACCTGTTGATTGGTATGGACTGGCTGGCCACCCATAAAGTCAAATTAGACTGTTACCATAAAAACTTAGAATGTGTGAACAAAGAAGGACAAAGGATAACCCTTCATGGGATCCGAAAACCAGTCTCGGTGAGGAAAATATCAGCCCTGCAAATGAGAAAGTATTGTTGAAAGGGATGTCCCCTATATGCAATACAGGTGCTAAAAATAATCGAAGGTGCTAAACCAAGCCCCGATGATCACCCTATCCTAAGAGAGTACAGAGATGTATTTCCAGAAGAGGTATTGGGTCTACCTCTGAGAAGAGACATTGACTTCTCGATAGAACTCGCACCAGGAGCGGTGTCGGTGTCTAGAATACCCTACCGGATGAGCACACCTGAGTTAGATGAACTCAAATTGCAATTAAAAGAAATGATGGACTAGGGTTATATTCGAACCAGTGTGTCCCCATGGGGAGCACCAGTCCCGTTTGTGAAAAAGAAGGATGGCACCCTTAGACTGTGTATAGACTATAGACAACTTAATAAAGTAACCATAAAGAACAAATACCCCTTGCCCAGGATCGATGACCTATTCGATCAGTTGGGAGGTGCATCTGTTTTCTCAAAAATTGACTTGAAGTCGGGATACCATCAAGTCCGAATTAAGGGTGAAGACATCCATAAAACAACTTTTCGGACACGGTATGGTCACTGTGAGTTTGTGTTAGTGCCATTTGGGTTAACCAATGCCCTTGCCACTTTGATGTGCTTAATGAACAATGTACTTAGTAAATTTTTAGATAAATTTGTACTAGTTTTCATTGATGACATATTAATCTACTCTAAGAGTAGAGAAGAACATGAAGAGCATCTTAGACTTGTGCTGCAAGTGCTAAGAGAGCATCAGCTCTATGCTAAATTGAGCAAGTGTGACTTCTTTCAGAAGAAAATACATTACTTGGGACATGTTCTGTCTGAGGAAGGGGTGGCAGTAGATCCTGACAAGACCAGGTCTATCATGGAATGGCCTACCCCAAAGGATGTCTCAGACATCAGATCCTTTATGGGATTGGCGGGATACTATAGGAGATTTATAAAAAAAATCTCCAAGATTGGTTGTCCAATCACTACCCTCCAGAAGAAGGGAACAAAATTTCTGTGGACACAGCAATGTGAAGAAAGATTTCCGACATATCAGGTACTAGATGTGGGAAACTAGGAACTGAAGAAAAAATGAGAGGTGCAAACCTCCAAGCCAAAAGAGCAGAAAATTCTTTTGACATCTGAATGTTGTGGATTCACCACTGAATCTGTCCTTCATGGAGTTTCCAGATATATGATTACAACCGAGTTTATGTCAGGACTTTTTCTATCATCAAAGATGAATTTTGTCGTCTCCCAAGGAAGCTGAGCTTCAATCTCCTCTCCCCGGCAACGGTGCCAATTTGTTATCACCCCAAGAAATCCTTTAGGGTTGTAAGCCAAAGATGCTTGATAACTTAAGAATACGATAAATTAGGTATGCTTGGAACAATGGGATAACTCAATAGCTAATGAAATGGACCACTTATCATGCATTCAAATAATCAGACAAAGTAATTGGAACAGGGTTTGAAGAATACTAGTCTAGATAACCAAATACAACAATGTGCAGGGTCATACAAGATAGCAAGAAGTCCTTTAATTCAAGTTCATGAGCTTAATAAGAAGATAACAGTTCTTAGAAGCTGAGCTAAACTGAAGTAAAGTATAGAATAATGAAGTTCATGAACAAATCTGACATTGAAAGCAAAAGAAGACCGTGATTCTATTATCAAGATAAGAGTCTAGTACAATAGAAAAATGTATCCAAGATTGAAACCTTAGTTCATCTCATATCTTCAACTTTATAGATTTACAATAAAATTTCAGATCCTAGAAGAATGGATAAGACATGCTAAAGATAGAAAGTCAAGACAATTTTACAAAAAGAGAGGAAGAGATCGTAAAAATGAGGTCAATTTCTCATTCTATGTTCTTCAGATCATGTAGAACCTTTGTGCTGTGTAGATAAGCCTTCCAAGGCTATTTGATATCTCTTGAGGAAGATGAAATTCAAATTTTCCAAGTTTGGAAATAAACCCTAATTCATTGCCCCCAAAATAGGTGCCAAATCAACTTGAACACCTCCTCTAACTCCTTTGCATCAAAAGTAGATCTTATATTGGACATTATAATTCAATATCTATATTTAGAAAGAGTTTTCAAGAGATTTGGATGAGTAAAACTTCGATCTAGGAAAAAATACTCTTTCACTGGCTAATGATAGGTTTCATTGGTTAACACAACTAGAATCTAGGTGTATTAACCACTGAAAGCTCTGCTTTCGGTGGTTAATGAAGAGTCGTCATGTTCCCCTAAACCACTGAAATCTTAGCTTTCACCAAAATTTCAAAATTTCAAAATTGAAATACCTTCCTACTTTGATGAGTGTTCAAGGTCTCTTTGGTGATGCTTCTCCTCCTTGTACAGGGCTGGAAACCTCAATCTATTGTGTAGGAGGCTCTGTTTCCTTCTCTAAGGAAGTAGCCAATTCTGCTAGGGTTTCTAACACTGAGTGCTTGCGAGTTGGAGTTTGAGTCTCTTTCATCTTCAGCCTTAGGAGTCTAAGTTGTCTGTATCGCTTAGTGTTCTCCTTCATCAACAATTTGTTCCCATCCAAATTCTTGTCATGTTTATCCATGACATCTTGACTAATGTCACATAATTCCACATTTCTATCTATTAACTCTGCATTCTTCTTCTTGATTTGTTTATGAGAGACTTCTAACTCATAAAACTTTTTCAGTAATTGGTTTATCTTCTATGACCTGGATGGTCTTATTCTACTAGGAGATGATTTTTCCAAGGGTCTATTTTGTTCCTCTGGAAGAGTTGGAGAAGGTAAATTAGGCTATGCTCTAGCTACTTGCTCAGTCTTTGCCTCACCCTATTTCTCTGTTGGCTCCTGCTCTGGCTCTAAGTCACTATATGCTAAGTTCAAAGGGTTATCTCCCTCAGCAAGACCTTCGGTCTGTTCACCTTCTTTCCCAAAATCCAATTTCCTTTTGACCCTCTTACGCTTTACAGAGGAGGACTCTGTTTGCTCCTTTGGAGGTGAGATGGCCCTTCTCTTCCTCCTACTACTCTTAGGAGTAAGCGATTTCTTTGTTGCAGGCTTCTTTCCTTTATTGTCTTGTTGTAGTTCAGTTGGAAACTCATTCCAAAACAAGAAATAGTTCCAGTCAACCTCTTTTTTCTTCAGAGATTCTTTAACTATCAAAGTGATTAAACCTTGATGTGATAACCTGCTAGCTACCTTGCTAGGTTTAACTTTAACCTACCGAGGCATCTTGGTGAGTGCCTTGTGAAGGTAGTAAGGGAGGTTGATATGTGACCTTCTAGTGAAGTGGTTTAAAAGCTTGAAATGATAGAACATTACCCTGTTATACCTTCCTTCATAGGTAATATAGGCAAATATGTCCTTCAGCAGAGCCTGACATTTTGTCTCCAGAAATGACATTGGGATATCCTTCTTCCACATGATATTTTTATGTTGAGGTTGTAGATAGGATCTGAATTCAATGTCTGTTGGTATAGTAGCCTTGAACCAACACTCACCTATCCTAGGTAGACCGGTGATCTCTGCAATAAATGCCTCATCCAGTATAAACTCTTCCTTGCCAATGGTGGCTCTCCTTCCATCGTATGACAGAGCAAAGGATTTTGATAGTTTTTGATGGAAGTTCTCTAATTTCTCACAATAAGAGAAACATCCATCCTATTTAAAAAAACTTATCCACTTCAGGATGTGCCTCCAAATACCAGGTTCCATCCAATTCAGACCTGAGAGCTGGTCCCGCCTTCTACATTTGCTTGAGTTTGATTTAGCCTATTCCTGCAAATTAGCAATGCATGTGAGCTAGGGGAGACAACACACCTAAATTTAGGAGGAAACAGTGGATTTGTGGCGAATTGATAGGCACAAAAATAAGGATGACTTGGCTTTTGTGAGATAGAACGAATCTTAATAAATCATAACTAGAAACTCGAGCTTGATATAATGAAAATAACTCGAAGACTCGGGCTTGATGAAACAGAGATAAGGAATAACAGAGATCTCGGTTTTGATTCCTATATCAAAGGGATTTCAAATAATAAACATAAATGGGAAATCATCATGGAGATATCTCTTGGGACTTGAAGTTATGAGAGCCACGTGAACATCAAAACGTTAGGCGAAACAATCACTTCATAGATTTTTGTGTATGCGAGGATATAACTCGAAATGACAAGTGGGGGTCTTGCAAGTACTACAGAGCCTCAGACCTTGATCATATGTAATAATACCACCTTACATAACTGATTTATTTGATTTTCAGCAGTTATCATTTCATTATTGCGCCAGTTCACATCTAGATCATGCTAAAACATGGGCCCTGATCATTCCACGTTGACACATTTTCGGTGGTTAATTGGGATTTATTTTTCCATTTTAACAACCGAAAGACAAGGCTTTCAGTGGTTAATGAATGCTTCAAAGGTTCGCCTAAAACACCGAAACCTGTAACTCTCCCTTTTGCTTAATAAAATCAATTTCGATGTTTATTTCAAGTTTATTTACAAACAATAGGCTCTCTAACAAGCCTATAAAAATTTAGAAATAATTTTTTGGACATCTCCCTATCACCTAAAATTGACAAAAATGACTGTGCTATTTTAGGAGATAACAACTGGCTCCTAATCGGGGATCAAATCCTCCCAGTGAGGTTCCAAGAACAAGAAGACTCGTGCCTGTCCACTTAACCTAAAAATTATTCCACTTGCTCAGCAATCATTTACAATTTGTATTGTGTCTAGTCCATTGGGCTATGGAGTCATCTAGCCTAAGAAACTTATCTTCGGACAACCTGTAGCCTGCTTTGCTTATTCAACCAATAACTGAAAACAATATAAGTGCTCATATGAAGAGCTTATTCTTCTGCCTACCCCAACTGCTAAACAAATCTAAAATGTGGTCAGGTAAGCATAGATTTCCATAACATCCATTTTAGCAACTTCAAAACCATGATAAATTTATCTCTATCACTGCTTAATAAAAAATAACTGAAACATATCAGTAGTAATAAATAAGCTTTCAGAAAGTCATACTCACCCCTGGAAATTGATGAATGAATGAAATCGAGAGCTTTCATAGGGTCTGAATAAAGCAATTCCATCAAATCAGCCACCGGGTCTCTAAAATCAAGATCAAAGGCATTCTGATTCATGAAAAATGACTGCCCTTCCATGACTAGCTCTATGTTTGTAGATAGATGTCTTCCTTGGAATTTTTCTTGATGTCCCAACTTAGAACTGAAATCCTGTTGCTTGTTGTCTTCACTAATGCCAATATTGAATGTGGATTTTTCCTCCTCTGTCAAATGAAAATACAAACTCAATTGTTGATCAGAAACTTTTTGTTCCTCACCTTCCTCCTCATATCTGCTAAAATACAAATCAGAATGTTGAGGGCTGCCTTTAGAATCTACTACATATCTGAAACTGTCAGCTGCTAATGTGTCAATCTGATAATCATCTTTGGGATTTTCAAAGGGGACAATCTCATCTTCATGACAACCTAAGTTAGTAGATTCATTTGATACAATATCAAAAGCATCAATGCTATGGTTATCCACCCGAAGATCACCAATATCTTGGTTACAATGATAGATTTCCCCTATTGCAACATACTCTTCAAAGCTATCATTAACCATAGCATATATACATTTATGATCATTTCTCTATGTAGCTAAAGAAACCAACTCCTCAAATTCATAACAATTAGACTTAAAGATAGTAAGAGAGCATTCAGTTCCTTTATTATCCATTAGTAGTTCATGTTGATGGGAAAACACAACATCTTGAAGATCATTAAAGGGCTGTTGCATATTATGAGGGAGAGCTCTTTCTATATTTACATCTTCAAGCTTACAATGTAATTCATATTCATCACAACAATTATCAAATGCAAACTCATCTGAAAAATACCTGTTTGATATCTCTTGAGGAAGATGAAATTCAAATTTTCCAAGTTTGGAAATAAACCCTAATTCATTGCCCCCAAAATAGGTGCTAGATCAACTTGAACACCTCCTATAACTCCTTTTCATCAAAAGGAGATCTTATATTGGACATTATAATTCAATATCTATCTTTAGAAAGAGTTTTCAAGAGATTTGGCTGAGTAAAACTTTGATTTGGGAAAAAATACTCTTTCTCTGGCCAATGATAGGTTTTTGTAGTTAATACAGCTAGAATATGGGTGTATTAACCACTAAAAGCTCTGCTTTCGGTGGTTAATGAACAATTGTCCTGTTCGCCTAAACCACCGAAAGCTTAGCTTTCACCAAAATTTCAAAATTGCAAAATTTAAATACCTTGTTGCTTTGATAAGTGTTCAAGGTCTCTTTGGTGATGTTGCTCCTCCTTGTATAGGGCTGGAAACCTCAATCTGTTGTGTAGGAGGCTCTATTTCATTCTCTAAGGAAGTATCCAATTCTGCTAGGGTTTCTAACCCTGAGTGCTTGGGAGTTGGAGTCTGAGTCTCTTTCATATTCAGGCTTAGGAGTCTAAGTTGTCTGTATACCTTAGTGTTCTCCTTCATCAACAATTTGTTCCCATCCAGAGTCTTGTCATGTTTATCTATGACATATTGAATGATGCCATATAATTCCACATTTCTATCAATTAACTCTGCATTCTTCTTCTTGATTTGTTTCTCAGAGACTTCTAACTCATAAACCTTTTTCATTAATTTCTTTCTCTTCTGTGACCTGGCTGGTCTTGGTCTACTAGGAGATGCTTCTGCCAAGGGTTTGTTTTGTTCCTCTGGAGTTGTTGGAGAAGGTAAATTAGGGTATGCTCTAGCTACTTTCTCAGTCTGTGCCTCACCCTGTTTCTTTGTTGACTCCTGCTCTAGCTCCGAGTCACTGTATGTTAAGTTCAGAGGGTTATCTCCCTCAGCAAGACCTTTGGTCTATTTACCTTCTTTCCCAAAATCCAATTTCCTTTTGGCCCTCTTATGCTTGACAAAGGAGGACTCTATTTTCTCCTTTGGAGGTGAGATGGCCCTTCTCTTCCTCCTACTACTCTTAGGAGTAAGAGATTTCTTTGTTGCAGGCTTCTTTCCTTTATTGTCTTGTTGTAGTTCAGTTGGAAACTCATTCCAAAATAATAAATAGTTCCAGTCAACCTCTTTTTTCTTCATAGATTCTTTAACTATCAAAGTGATTAAACCTTGATGTGATAACCTGCTAGCTACCTTGCTAGGTTTACCTTTAACCTGCCGAGCCATCTTGGTGAGTGCCTTGTGAAGGTAGTAAGGGAGGTTGATAGGTAACCTTCCAGTGAAGTGGTTTAAAAGCTTGAAGTGATAGAACATTACCCTGTTATACCTTCCTTCATAGGTAATATAGGCAAATATGGCCTTTAGCAGAGCTTGCCATTTTGTCTCCAGAAATGACATTGGGATATCCTTCTTCCAAATGAGAGTTTTATGTTGAGGTTGTAGATAGGATATAAATTCAATGTTTGTTGGTATAGTAGTCATGAACCAGTACTCACCTGTCCTAGGTAGACCGATGATGTTTGCAATACATGCCTCATCCACTATAAACTCTTCATTTCCAATGGTGGCTCTCCTTCCATCGTATGATAGAGAAAAGGATTCTAATATTTGTTGATGGAAGTTCTATAATTTCTCACAATAAGAGAAACATACAGCCTGTTTAAAAAAATTCATCCACTTCAGGATGTGCCTCCAAATACCAAGTTCCATCGAATTCAAACCTGAGAGCTGGTCCCACCTTCTGCAATTGCTTGAGTTTTATTTAGCTTGTTCCTGCAAATTAGCAATGCCTACGAGCTAGGGGAGACAACACATGTAAATTCAAGAGGAAATAGTAGAGCTGTGGTGAATTGATAGGCATAGGAATAGGGATGACTTGGCTTCTATGAGATAGACCGAATCTTAATAAATCATAACCAGAAACTCAGGCTTGATATAATAAAAATAACTTGAAGACTCGGGCTTGATGAAACAGAGATAAGGAATAATAGAGAGCTCCGTTTTGATTCCTATATCAAAGGGATTTCAAATAATAAACATAAATGGGAAATCATCATGGAGATATCTCTTGGGACTTGAATTTATGAGAGCCACGTGAACATCAAACAGTTAGGCGAAACAATCAGTTCATAGATTTCTATGTATGCGAGGATATAACTCGAAATGACAAGTGGGGGTCTTGCAAGTACTATAGAGCCTCAAAATTTGATCAAATGTAATAATGCCACCTTACATAACCGATTCATTTGATTTTCGACGCTTATCATTTCATTATTGCGCCAGTTGACATCTATATCGTGCTAAAACACAGGCCCTGATCTTTCCACGTTGACACATTTTTGGTGGTTATTTGGGCTTTATTTTTCCCTTTTAACCATCGAAAGACAAGGTTTTCGGTGGTTAATGAACGCTTCACAGGTTCTCCTAAACCACCAAAACCTATAACTCTCCCTTTTTCTTAAGAAAATCAATTCTGATGTTTATTTTAAGTTTATTTACAAACAATAGGCTCTCTAACAAGCCTATAAAAATTTAGAAATATTTTTTTGGACATCTCCCTATCACCTAAAATTGACAAAAATGACTGTGCTATTTTAGGAGATAAAAACTGGCTCCTACTTGGGGATGGAATCCTCCCAGTGAGGTTTCAAGAACAAGAAGACCCATGCCTATCCATTTAACCTGAAAATTTTTCCACCTGCTCAGTAATCATTTACAATTTGTATTGTGTCTAGTCCATTGGGCAATGGAGTCATCTGGCCTGAGCAACTTGTCTTCAAACAACCTGCAGCCTGCTTTGCTTATTCAACCAATAACTGAAAACAATCTAAGTGCTCATATGAAAAGCTTATTCTTCTACCTACCCCTACTGCTAACCAAATCTAAAATGTGGTCAGGTAAATGCATATTTCCATAACAACCATTTGAGCAACTTCAAAACCGTGGTGAATTTATCTCTATCACTGCTTAATAGAAAATAACTAAAACATATGAGCAGTAATAAATAAGCTTTCAGAAATTCATACTCACCCGTGGAAATTGATGAATGAATGAAATCTAGAGCTTTCATAGGGTTTGAAATAAGTAATTCCATCAAATCGTCCACCGGGTCTCTAAAATCAAGATCAAAGGGATTCTGATTCATGAAAAATGACTACCCTTCCATGACTGGCTCTCTGTTTGTAGATAGATGTATTCCTTGGAAGTCTTCTTGCCATCCCAACTAAGAACTAAAATCATGTTGCTTGCTGTCTTCACTGATGTCAATACTGAATGTAGACTATTCTTCCGCTGTCAAATGAAAATACAAACTCAACCGTTGATCATAAACTTTATGTTCCTTACCTTCCTCCTCATCTCTATTGAAATCTGCCTTGTTCTGCAAATCAGAAAGCTGAGGGTTGCCCTTAGAATCTACTGCAGATTTGAAACTATCACCTGCTAATGTGTCAATCTGATAATCATCTTTGGGGTTTTTAAAGGGGATAATCTCATCTTCATGACAACCTAAGTTAGTAGATGCATTTGATACAATATCAAAAGCATCAATGCTATGGTCATCCACCCGAAGATCACCAATATCTTGGTTACAATGATAGATGTCCCTTGTTGCAACATACTCTTCAAAGCTATCATTTACCATAGCATGTATACATTTATGATCATTTGTCTGTGTAGATAAAGAAAACATATCTTCAAATTCATAACAATCAGACTTAAAGATAGTAAGAGAGCATTCAGTTCCTTTATTATCCATTTGTAGTTCAGGTTGATGGGAAAACACAACATCTTGAATATCATTAAAGGGTTGTTGCATATTATGAGGGTGATCTCTTTCTATATTTACATCTTCAAGCTTACAATGTAATTCATATTCATGACAACAATTATCAAATGCAAACTCATCTGAAAAATACCTTTTGCAGTGCTCAATGAATGCTTTGTGAAAATCCTTCAATGATGAAATACTGGACGGAGGTAAAGAAAAATACCAATAAACTGCATCACCATACAATGAATACATGAACATCTTGATGTTTCAGATCTAATAGAGCCATGCACTCATGAAAATTGAGGAGGTGTTCTCAACAATTTGTTCCCATCCAGATTCTTGTCATGTTTATCCATGACATCTTGACCGATGTCATATAATTCCACATTTCTATCAATTAACTCTGCATTCTTCTTCTTTATTTGTTTCTCAGAGACTTCTAACTCATAAACCTTTTTTAGTAATTGGTTTATCTTCTGTGACCTGGCTGGTCTTGGTCTACTAGGAGATGCTTCTGCCAAGGGTCTATTTTTTTCCTCTAGAGGAATTGGAGAAGGTAAATTAGGGTATGCTCCATCTAATTGCTCAGTCTGTGCCTCAACCTGTTTCTCTGTTGGCTCCTGATATGGCTATGAGTCACTATATGGTAAGTTCAGAGGGTTATCTCCCTAGGAAAGACCTTTAGTCTGTTCACCTTCTTTCCCAAAATCCAATTTCCTTTTGGCCTCTTATGCTTGACAGAGGAGGACTCTGTTTTCTCCTTTGGAGCTGAGATGGCCCTTCTCTTCCTCCTACTTCTCTTATGAGTAAGATATTTTTTTGCTGCAGGCTTCTTTCCTTTATTATCTTGTTGTAGTTCAGTTGGAAACTCATTCCAAAACAAGAAATAGTTCCAGTCAACCTCTTTTTTCTTTAGAGATTCTTTAACTATCAAAGTGATTAAACCTTGATGTGATAACCTGCTAGCTACCTTGCTAGGTTTAACTTTAACCTGTCGAGCCATCTTGGTGAGTGCCTTGTGAAGGTAGTAAGGGAGGTTGATATGTGACCTTCCAATGAAGTGGTTTAAAAGATTGAAATGATAGAAAATTACCCTACTATACCTTCCTTCACAGGTAATATAGGCAAATATGGCCTTCAGCAGAGCCTGCCATTTTGTCTCCAGAAATGACATTGGAATATCATTCTTCCAGATGAGAGTTTTATGTTGAGGTTGCAGATAGGATCTGAATTCAATGTCTGTTGGTATAATAGTGTTGAACCAACACTCACCTGTCCTAGGTAGACTAGTGGTCTCTGCAATAGATGTTTCATACACTATAAACTCTTCTTTGCCAATGGTGGCTCTCCTTCCATCGTATGACAGAGTAAAGGCTTCTGATTGCTGTTGATGTAAGTTCTCCAATTTCTCACAATAAGAGAAACATCCAGCTTGTTTAAAAAAACTCATCCACTTCAAGATGTGCCTCCAAATACTAGGTTCCATCCAATTCGGACCTGAGAGTTGGTCCCACCTTCTGCATTTGTTTGAGTTTGATTTAGCCTATTCCTGCAAATTAGCAAATCTTGGGAGCTAGGGGAGATAAAACACCTAAACTCAAGAGGAAATAATGGATCTGTGGTGAATTGATAGGCATGGGAATAGGGATGACTTGGCTTCTGTGAGATAGACCGAATCTTAATAAATCATAACCAGAAACGTGGGCTTGATATAATGAAAACAACTTGAAGACTCTAGCTTGATGAAACTAAGATAAGGAATAACATAGAGCTCGGTTTTGATTCCTATATCAAAGGGATTTCAAATAATAGACATAAATGGGAAATCATCATGGATATATCTCTTGGGACTTGAAGTTATGAGAGCTACATGAACATCAAATAGTTAGGCGAAACAATCACTTCATAGATTTCTCTGTATGCGAGGATATAACTCTAAATGACAAGTGGGGTTCTTACAAGTACTATAGAGCCTCAAACCTTGATCAGATGTAATAATACCACCTTACATAACTGATTCATTTGATTTTTGGTGGTTATCATTTCATTATTGAGCTAGTTGACATCTAGATTGTGCTAAAACACGGGCCCTGATCTTTCCACGTTGACACATTTTCGGTGGTTAATCGAGATTTATTTTTCCCTTTTAACCACCGAAAGACAAGGCTTTCGGTGGTTAATGAATGCTTCACAGGTTCGCCTAAACCACTGAAACCTATAACTCTCCCTTTTTCTTAAGAAAATCAATTCTGATGTTTATTTCAAGTTTATTTACAAACAATTCGCTCTCTAACAAGCCTAAAAAAATTTAGAAATAATTTTTTGGACATCTTCCTATCACCTAAAATTGACAAAAATGACTATGCTATTTTAGGAGATAACACAATGGACCTGGTACGTTCTTGAGGACATGACATGGGAGCATGAGGATGTTATGCGGGCATAATATCCGCCTCTTTTTGAAGATTTTGGAAATGTTGTTGATGTTGTGTAAAGAGTTGCACTGAAGACAGTGAAAAAATAAGGGGAGGGGATTGTAATACCCCAAGGACGTGCCCCAGTTGTATTATGTATTGTAAACATGTTTTGTAGGCTAGTGAGCCAAGTTATAATAAGCTAGGAGGCTTATTTGGTGATTAGGCTGGAGAGCCTAGGTGTTAAAGTCCAAGAGCCTGATTTTGTATACGTAATTATGCAGATCATTAATAAAATATAAACATCATTGCGTGCAGACCGACCACGAAGAAAGATTTATGGGGGACTAAGCTTCCACAAGGCTAGGTAAGGGAGAGTAGGCTAAGTTTTGGGCCTAATGGATAAGCTAGGGGACTTACCTCTAAAGGGGATCATAATTTATTATTATTTCCTAAAAGGCTAAGGTGGCATGTTGAGTGTTGTCCTAAGTTCCTGTAAAAGGAACGTATGCAAAATGGAGTGCATGCAACTCCAGGAAGATAAGTGTCGACCTGGGAGCATGTAGTTAAAGCTGAAGAATTCAGTCATGTTGGGGGTTCTCTCCTCATTATTCTATCCTCCACCTGGGTCGCTTTTCCATTCCCCATCCTTCGTGAATTCCATTTAGCTCTGCGATTGACCTCTACGTTGATTCCTTGTCATGCACCCTGAAACTAGTGGAAAACTCGTGGACTGAGCCGTGTCTCCTGTGAAGTCTAAGAACCCTGTAAATTTATGAACCGTGTTGTGTATTAGTGTGGTCTGTTTCTATTTTTGGATGTCCATACCCAAATTCCTGTTGTTTTTGTCACCGTGATTTCACTGAATTTCCATTGTTGTTATTGTTATCCTCACCTTGTGGAAATTGATTTGAAACTGGTTGAAGAAGCGGGTTGCCAGGCCCATGCTAGAAGAGGTAGTTTGTTAGGCCTATGATCAGCTCTCTCTGGGTGAGAGATTTTGCTGGGAAGTGGTTTTCTCCTAGAGATATTCCAGCACCAACTATGAAGTTGTGAGAATTCTAGTCCGGCCTGTTGTTGAAGCCCAAGGCAAGGGAGGTGAGGCATCCGATGGACTATGTGACAGTGAAGGTGTATACTCCTGGGGTGGGACATGCATGTGGGGAATGAGAGTACATGAGTAGTGGGTGTAAGAAGGCTCCTGGAGAGAATCCTTTCAGTTGCAGTGTGTAGTTTCCTATAATCTCAGCCTAGTCTAGGATTCCCTTGCCATGGGTGGAGCTTAGTCCTAGCTCGGGGGTGACCCATTTCTGAGTGTGATGAGCAACGTGGTCTATGGTTGGGAGGTTCATGGAAGGTTAGCACATAGTTGGTGGTGTTACTCCAATTGAAAAGATAAGTATCAGTGTGTTCTTAATTTATATGTTATGCATGTTTGTGATGCTTGAATGTTATTTTGTATTTCGTTGCGTATATGAACTACTGTTAATTCCATTGATTATGTATGGTAGTAGTAATTATGTGATTATTGTGATTAAGTGTTTTAATTCGATTAAAATGAATATATTATATAAGTGTATATTCTGCAATGGTAGCATTACCCGGTCTCTGTGTTGACCGGGGATTCTATAGTTTGGTATCAGAGCTAAGTGAAGTGTCTAAGTGGTGGCATTGCCTATGCCGATTGATGGTTGGGGATGTTACAAGAATGTTCTGAACTAAAAATTGTCAAGAGGAGGAAGTTGGAATAGGTGGGTGGCCACCAATATCTACCTGGATCAGTCCTCACCCATCAGGAAGAAATGGTCTCCATTGCGTTGGGTGCCCCCATTAGGTGAGGAAAATTCTACTAAATTTGTCCCTCGGTGAGCCACTTGCCTTGGTGTAGGAGGTTACCTACACTGAAAATGGGATAAATATGGATCATTTGTTTTATATGTCCCTGTTAAGAACCAAACTTCAATATAGCATAGAAAAACCTCAGGAAAAGTACTCAATGCCTTGAAAAAGAGATAATTTCAGCTAATAAGCCTCTTCGAGGGGGCAACCTCCTTTTACCCCACTTAAATGTTCAAGTACAAGATGATTCAAAATGAAAAT
>JZKD02S0298556.1:0-19981 GCA_000966675.3 Picea glauca | reverse complement strand
CCACCACTAAGATATTCTTTGAATGTGTTTGGGTTCATTTTGGGCTCCCACAGATCATTATTTCAAATTGAGACAATGGGTTCCTGAGTACTTTTTTCCCATCCTATGGTCGATGGTGGACACCAATTATTTGACCAAATCAACTGCCTTCCACCCACAAATTGATGGAAAAGTAGAGGTAGTAAACATGATGATTGTCCATATATTGAGGATGTACAATTAAAAACATCCATGCACATGGGGTGAGAGCCTTCCTTATGTTCAACACAAATACAACAAATCCCTCCACATCTCTATTGGCCACAACCCTTTTCAGGTGTGCTTGGGGTTCCATCCATTGGCCCCCATTAGAGATACACAGGAAGAGTCCTCCAATGCTCCGACTGAGGTTGATTGAGCAACCAAATTTGTTGAGAGGATATATCACATCGAAAAACAATTTCATGATATTGTGTATAAAGACAACACCAAGTACATGCAATTCCATGAACAACATTGGGTACCACACAAGTTTTCAGTGGGAGATAAGGTATGGTTGCATTTGTAGAAAGGCCACCTCACAGGACCCCATCAGAAGCTCTTTCTAGTTTTATACATGCCTTGCACCATCACCATAAATGTGGGGTGATAATTCTTTTGAAGTGTTCTCCTTTTCCTTAGCTTCCACCTAGTATTTAATGCAGAACTTCTTTGACCGTATTTTCCACCTCTCCTTGACACCTCAGATGCAATCGAGCATTTGGCCCCTACAAAACACAATCCTGACTTCATTGGATAATGAAAGTTGATCAAATCATGAACACCAAGACAAAGGTAACCTATCAACATAACATCCAACTCTATTGGGTTGTCAAAGTAGGGATACTTCTTCACCACAGAAAGTGGCTCACTAGAAGTCATATTAAAAAAAATGTTTCCCCATATGATGAAGGAAATCGACGCAATGGGAACCATTCCTTCCTAATGGAGAGGAATGATCTAGGTGGATACTAGTGGCCACCCACCTGTTCCACTAATTCAAAATGGTTCCACATCTTTGAAATTTTTCTATGCTTTTTTGGGTACCGAACTTCTAGGGGTGTTATGAGGCCCTAAACAACATTTTCTTAGCATGAAAGTGCTTTCCTAAGATCAAAGGTAGATACCAGGCCGAAAATAATTTGTACTCCTCGACTTGACATTTCATACGAGGTATTGAGTGCCCAAAATGGAGAGAAAATGAAAACGTTGCACCCCCAGGAAGTTGACATATCAACTAACCACATTGGGCCCCATAAACCTTTTGGCGTTTCATATTTTGGGGTTAGGGTTTTGATGTTTAGGGTTTTCTCATCGATGCTTTATTTTAAAAGGCATGTTTGGCCTCTTTTTAATCAAATTATTACGAATGAGCATAGCTGACACATCTCTCTCTTCAAATATAAGCTACCTCCATTATATGTAGCTTGTGTTCTTTGCATTTTATAGTCTTTTGTATTCCATACATTCATTAATATAATCCGAGTTTACTATATTGCAATGTTCCTTGCAATATCTATGTGCATTCCCTTGTTATATCTATGTTATATCTATGCCTTCATGCAGTTCTCATTATAATCCAAATCACTCCACTGATGTTTGACATCATCTCATTAACACATTAGGATGGGTCATACATAGCAATAGTTGCATCATCTAGTTCCAATTGAAGACCCCTGGGCTTGTAAAACTATCAATGCCTTTAAGCAATAACACTTAACATATTTTCTCCCCATAGGTTATAGGGCCCCCTCTCATAAGAGAAGTCCTTTACTGTTACTAGAATCCCCAAGGGTGATGCATATTTCGACGTCACAGATTCCCCAACTACAACATTATTGAATTTCTTTCAGACAAGTTCATCATGTTTAGACATGAGCCCAAAGCACACATGTCTGTCATTGTAATGTATTTTGATAATTTCATGAGCATGGGAAAGTCTTTCCTCATTTGCATACATGATTATTTTGACATGGATGTCTGTTATTTTTAGGTGGGCTTCATCACTTCTCCATGAGATGTCCTTTCTTCTTCGTCACAACTCTCTCTCTCACTCTCTCTCCAACAATTTTTTATAGGTTACAAGCATGTAGGATAGAAAACAATGATGCATTTTGTCTATACGAATCTACGATATCTTTTAACCTCTCACATCAAGGGGCAACTGTTATCACTTTAAGTTTTCTCACACATGACATTTGGGCTTGTTTGAAAACATTATCAATTGACAATAATACAACACAACAACGCTACCCCATGGCTTCTTTATATCACTTCAAAAGGGTTTTCATACACTTGTGTGGCTTTTCCTTCACTAACACATGTGCAACTTGTACTACTTTTCCTTCACTAACACATGTGCAACTTTTGCAGATTTTCCTTCAAAAGTCACACGAGTCTACCCACACATGCAAAGAAGACTTCTTTAATGCAATTAAAAAGAACTGCCTATCTCAAGTACCTCGAGGTTAATGTCAAACAAATTTGAGCTCCATCTCATTCATGAGTAATTTGGCCTCCAAAAGTCTCCATCAAAATTTGGGATCTCCATTTCAAATGAGGATCTTTCACACATGAGCTACTTCTTGATAGAGCTTGGAATTCTATAAATGAGAGCCATGAGGCAACATTTGGAGAAGAATTTTTTTTTTCAAGGTTATGTTGTAGAAATGAGATTGAAGACCACTTGTCTTTCTCTCTTATCTCACCAATCCATAACCCTCCTTCAAATTTTTATTTATTTTGAAACTAAAATTTATCTTAAAAAATTTTAAATGATTTTTTTTTTTTTATCTATTTTGAATTTGAAATAATTTAATTTTTAAAATTTAATTAAACATTTTTTTTCCAATTATTTATAAGATTTTAAAATCATGAAAAATACATTTTAGATATGTTGGTTACATGGAAAATATTCATTTCATATATAATATATTCTCTTTAATTTCATTTACTTATTTTATAGATATGTATAAACTCTTTTAAATCTTAAATAAATTTTGAAAGTTTCATCTAGTTAATTTTACATTTATTAATAAACTTTATTTTTAATTATATGGAAAAATATTTTTATTATACATTTGCATTTTGAAAGAGCTTTATTATACTTAAAGCACTTGGACTCTCTCCTGGTTATGGTTTGGACACAAAATGTACGCACTGCGCTCATACATGATATATCAGTTATACTTTAAAATGCCCTTGTCGTTTGCTCATACACTGCACACTTAGCTCTCGAATCATACCCAACTCTTCTTATTCGTTCCTACTCCAATTCTTTCTACCCCAAAAAACCTTATATATTAATAAATTTACATTAGGGATTAGCCCATTAAAAAGGACCAAAATGCCTAACGACTTCTAACTAACTTCCTTCTTTCACGCGCGTTGATCTTGAAAATGCACTAACTGTCTTCCTTCTTATGCCCGTGATCCTGCACAATTCCAAAAACTTGTCCCAAAATACCTATCCCAATAGTCCCCAAACACTCACATGTGGCTCATCCCGAGCCACTCAGCTCTGTTGTTGTGCTCCCTTTATTGTCACAACGAGCTTCTCATAAGTCTCTTTTGTAGTTGTGATCTTTTCCTTTGCTTACACTTCTTGCACCAAAATTCCATCTGTGGTCTACACAACAATAGGGTTCTACAACTTCTCTGCACTATCCTACGCTTCTTGCTTCACTATGCCCTATGTTGTCGCAATTTCTTCTGTCACTCTGAAAGCTTCCTCCTATAGTGGATCCAACTTATGTGCAAGATTCTATTGTTCCACTCTGATTTGATTTATTATTTGGTTCATCTGTTTGTTCTCAATAATTGCGGTCATCCTCTCTGTTGGCGACAGAGTGTTCATTGTATCTTTTATGTTTTGTGCCTTCTCCTATGCAGTTTGTAGCCTTTGTTCCAACGTTTGTATCTTTACATTCTCCAACAACTAAGTGCTTACTTGTGTGCTTTCTTCATACAACTTCACACATTCTTCAT
This sequence comes from Picea glauca, assembly GCA_000966675.3. Classification (NCBI taxonomy): domain Eukaryota; kingdom Viridiplantae; phylum Streptophyta; class Pinopsida; order Pinales; family Pinaceae; genus Picea; species Picea glauca. The sequence continues at coordinate 15,976 of JZKD02S0298556.1, read as the reverse complement.
CCAAACTCTTAATGATTTCCACTATCATCGCAACTGTCTTCTCCCTTTTCTCTCTTTCTTCAGGTGGAGTACTTTTTGTTGTGCACATTTCCAAGTCTACAATATTCACGTGGAATCCCTGAATTGATTCACTAATCTTCGTAACTTTCTCTTTCAATGGAGTATCTACTTCCATTGGTATCTTTGGGAAGTTGTTGTATACTACCAACACTGCGTTTTTCTACCTTCCTACTCTCTGTTCAACCTCATCCCCCTCCAATAATAGCTTACTATACTTTGGTTGTAATGCATCATTATCTATAGCTACTTTAGCCAACTCCATTGACGTCGACTCTGCATGCAACTGAATTTCCTATGTTACACTTGATTGCAAGTTTTGTAATACATTAATAGGTAGTTGTGATAGCACTAATTCAATATGATTTAATGCCTGTACTTGTTCCTACATCTATGTTGATGGAAACTATAATGCTACTGCTGATACCTTCATTACTTTGTGCTCTGTTGATGTTGATGGTTGTGACTCTGTCATCTTGGCTATACTCTCAGTCTATAAGACTCTGTCCTCCTTAGTCAGATCTTGGATCAGTACTCGCTTGAATAATTTCCTCTTCTTATGCTTGTGTGCTTATTTCTCCTTTGAATGTGCCTTCCTATTTTCTCCAATGAGCAGTGGGATTTCCTTAACTTCACCTTCACTGTTTCCTTGTTCTCCTTGTTCCTCTTCCACTTCTTCTCTATCCTTCTCTAATTCTTGTGTATCCTTTTCTAGTTGTTGTGTGTCCTTCTATGTTGTTTCTGTATCTAGGATTCTCTAGTCTACATCCCAGTCATTTACAATCTCACTGAAAAACTTGCTCTATCACCCGATAATGCGTCGAAAACCATTGTTGATCCAGATCCTTCTTTTCCTAAATATACACATGGTGCTTCCCTTCTTTAAATCATGCAATGTCTTTATAGGCTTCAAATATCGTGGTTGAATGCACAACATGTCCTTAATGCATTGCCGAATAGTCTCCTTAAAAATGTAGAAGGTTATATTATTGTCCAACTGTCTATTCTTATGCATGGTATGCCACAATGACACATATTTTGCTGCCAAGAATGGTTTCTTCATTTCGTCTAGGAACTTTATCTCTTCTAGCTCCCTCCACATTGTTAATTCTATCAAAATTAATAACCACACATAATGGAACTTTGTTCCTTTTTCTTGTGGCTCCCTGTAGTCCATTAAAAACTAATTTACCAGAAATGTTGACCAGTTCATCATCACTCTTAGGACGCACCTCTCCACAGTTGCTATGACTCCCACTCGCAGCTGGGCCTTGCAACATTTTATTAGTATCTTACAAGCCAACACCCGTGTCATAAATATTAGGGTATCGTCGTTGATTCTCATGACATCTAGTTCGCACACTCTTCTGAATGTGCCATACTTTTCCTTCATTCTTTCTGCTAGGGATTTTTCCTTCATCTTGTTTATGAACAACGCTAAAGGGTTTTCACTTGTTGATGGAATTATTGTAATACATGTAATCAACTGGGTATCAATGGACGCGTCTCTAACCATCCATAAGAACTCTCCAGGGATGCAAATCACTAATAATTTGACGCAAATGTTTATCTCCGCACTTTTTCCAAAATGGGGTATCTCCAATAGATTGAATATTCTTATTCATTGTAATCCTGTTGCCCATTCCTTCGGCTCAACTGTGATTACACATGATCTGGGGTTCAATCCTATGTGCAAATAGTTTTGTGGCACTAACTATGGGAACTTGTTTAAATATACTAGGTCGTGGTATTCATACCTCAAGTTCCCTATTGCACCTAACATATCTACATCGATAGTGACCCCAGGTGGAATCACTAGTGTAACCATGTCATATTTTGTCTCTTCTCTAGTCTGATTTGTTTTGTTGTCAACTTCCTCGGGGGTAAATACGCTCTAGGAAAGTTCACCAAACTTGGATCTACTTCTTCTGTCCTACATCTTATTGTATCAACATTGCTTCCTTCTTAGTGCGTTGCTTATTTGTTCCTGATGTAGAAGCTCTTGTCTTTGGTGGTGCCATAGCTCTATATAGTTCAGTTCTTCCTTCAAAATACTTGACTCTGTTCTTTCTTTAGCGTTGTCTCTCCTCTGATTCTCTATTCCCTTGAATATACATGCAACAATAACCTTTTCTCGTGGCCCTTGCTTTGATTTTATAGCTTGCTGCCAATTGTTATCTTCCTCTTTGCGCCCAAACTTGCAGTCTCGCCTGATTGTACTCACATCAATTCCTTCCATATTCTGCATTAAATTTGGATTATTAGGCAGATCATGGTCTAGATTTTCCATCCTATCAAGATATTCATCGTCAATTTTCATTTATGACTACATGTTCTCATCATCTTTCCATGATGTTTTCTATTTAATGCATTTTTCGTCTTTTGTGCAGGTCTCTATCCTAGTTCTTCAATTCTCCTTTTTGTGTGCAGTTCCACTCCCCTTCCTTTCTGTGACATTTTCTTATTCATTGCTAATTTGACTCTTTGAACAATGCCTGATTCATAACTTCAATTCTCTTATCTCTTCAAACGTTTATTGTAGCTTGCCTCAAGTTCTTTTATTACTTTTTATTTTATTTTTCTTTTCCCCTATAATACACTATAATACAACTACTATGGTACACATACTGCATGTTCAAGCTAGTGTGGAGAAGCATGGTTGTTCCTATACAGTTTTGGCCAACTACCGTTTATGAGCCCTTCCATGGTTTCCCCATTCAATTTTTCCAATTGAACAACACCTGCTTGCATCATAAATCATATCACATACAGACCCAACTAATGCATTTGGAATTTCCCAAGGTGCTACAAAAATTTGTTGTCATAGAGAAAAACTAAGTCTCCCATATCGAACTTGTTCTATTTAATATGTCTATCATGGCATGCTTTTTCATGTGCTTTATTCACTTGTTGAAATCCTATGACAAAGAGGTCTTCCTCCAATTCCGCTAACTCTAATAGTCTCTTCTTTACTGTGATGAAATCAATGTGCTCTGTCAGTGCAACAATGCGCAAACATGGTACAAGGAATCCCATGGGCATAACTTCTTCTTGGCCATATACTAAACGAAACGGTGTATGCCATGTTAGCTTCTTACATGCAGTTTGATATGCCCATAGTATTGCAGGAATCCTCAAATCCCAGTCATCTCGATTTACATTACATATATTTATGAACACATGCTCCATAATCACGTTAAATGCTTTCACTATTCCATTGTCTTGAGGATGATAAGGTATGCTCTTCTGGTGGTGAATTTGAAATTCCTATGTCAAAGAAATAATCGTTATGTTCAAGAAATGATTCCCTTGATCACTCATAAGGATTCCCGGACATCCAAACCTTGTAACAACATTCTTGAAAAGAAATCATGCAATCGTCTCCACATTGAAATATTTTTCAGGTTCTGCTTCAACCCATATGGTCAAGTAATATGTCACAGTGATTNCTTCATCCAAACTCTTAATGATTTCCACTATCATCGCAACTGTCTTCTCCCTTTTCTCTCTTTCTTCAGGTGGAGTACTTTTTGTTGTGCACATTTCCAAGTCTACAATATTCACATGGAATCCCTGAATTGATTCACTAATCTTCGTAACTTGCTCTTTCAATGGAGTATCTACTTCCATTGGTATCTTTGGGAAGTTGTTGTATACTACCAACACTGCGTTTTTCTACCTTCCTACTCTCTATTCAACCTCATCCCCCTCCAATAATAGCTTACTGTACTTTGGTTGTAATGCATCATTATCTATAGCTACTTTAGCCAACTCCATTGACGTCGACTCTGCGTGCAACTGAATTTCCTATGTTACACTTGATTGAAAGTTTTGTAATACATTAATAGGTAGTTGTGATAGCACTAATTCAATATGATTTAATGCCTGTGCTTGTTCCTACATCTATGTCGATGGAAACTATAATGCTACTGCTGATACCTTCATTACTTTGTGCTCTGTTGATGTTGATGGTTGTGACTCTGTCATCTTGGCTATACTCTCAGTCTATAAGACTCTATCCTCCTTAGTCAGATCTTGGATCAGTACTCGCTTGAATAATTTCCTCTTCTTATGCTTGTGTGCTTATTTCTCCTTTGAATGTGCCTTCCTATTTTCTCCAATGAGCAGTGGGATTTCCTTAACTTCACCTTCACTGTTTCCTTGTTCTCCTTGTTCCTCTTCCACTTCTTCTCTATCCTTCTCTAATTCTTGTGTATCCTTTTCTAGTTGTTGTGTGTCCTTCTATGTTGTTTCTGTATCTAGGATTCTCTAGTCTACATCCCAGTCATTTACAATCTCACTGAAAAACTTGCTCTATCACCCGATAATGCGTCGAAAACCATTGTTGATCCAGATCCTTCTTTTCCTAAATATACACATGGTGCTTCCCTTCTTTAAATCATGCAATGTCTTTATAGGCTTCAAATATCGTGGTTGAATGCACAACATGTCCTTAATGCATTGCCGAATAGTCTCCTTAAAAATGTAGAAGGTTATATTATTGTCCAACTGTCTATTCTTATGCATGGTATGCCACAATGACACATATTTTGCTGCCAAGAATGGTTTCTTCATTTCGTCTAGGAACTTTATCTCTTCTAGCTCCCTCCACATTGTTAATTCTATCAAAATTAATAACCACACATAATGGAACTTTGTTCCTTTTTCTTGTGGCTCCCTGTAGTCCATTAAAAACTAATTTACCAGAAATGTTGACCAGTTCATCATCACTCTTAGGACGCACCTCTCCACAGTTGCTATGACTCCCACTCGCAGCTGGGCCTTGCAACATTTTATTAGTATCTTACAAGCCAACACCCGTGTCATAAATATTAGGGTATCGTCGTTGATTCTCATGACATCTAGTTCGCACACTCTTCTGAATGTGCCATACTTTTCCTTCATTCTTTCTGCTAGGGATTTTTCCTTCATCTTGTTTATGAACAACGCTAAAGGGTTTTCACTTGTTGATGGAATTATTGTAATACATGTAATCAACTGGGTATCAATGGACGCGTCTCTAACCATCCATAAGAACTCTCCAGGGATGCAAATCACTAATAATTTGACGCAAATGTTTATCTCCGCACTTTTTCCAAAATGGGGTATCTCCAATAGATTGAATATTCTTATTCATTGTAATCCTGTTGCCCATTCCTTCGGCTCAACTGTGATTACACATGATCTGGGGTTCAATCCTATGTGCAAATAGTTTTGTGGCACTAACTATGGGAACTTGTTTAAATATACTAGGTCGTGGTATTCATACCTCAAGTTCCCTATTGCACCTAACATATCTACATCGATAGTGACCCCAGGTGGAATCACTAGTGTAACCATGTCATATTTTGTCTCTTCTCTAGTCTGATTTGTTTTGTTGTCAACTTCCTCGGGGGTAAATACGCTCTAGGAAAGTTCACCAAACTTGGATCTACTTCTTCTGTCCTACATCTTATTGTATCAACATTGCTTCCTTCTTAGTGCGTTGCTTATTTGTTCCTGATGTAGAAGCTCTTGTCTTTGGTGGTGCCATAGCTCTATATAGTTCAGTTCTTCCTTCAAAATACTTGACTCTGTTCTTTCTTTAGCGTTGTCTCTCCTCTGATTCTCTATTCCCTTGAATATACATGCAACAATAACCTTTTCTCGTGGCCCTTGCTTTGATTTTATAGCTTGCTGCCAATTGTTATCTTCCTCTTTGCGCCCAAACTTGCAGTCTCGCCTGATTGTACTCACATCAATTCCTTCCATATTCTGCATTAAATTTGGATTATTAGGCAGATCATGGTCTAGATTTTCCATCCTATCAAGATATTCATCGTCAATTTTCATTTATGACTACATGTTCTCATCATCTTTCCATGATGTTTTCTATTTAATGCATTTTTCGTCTTTTGTGCAGGTCTCTATCCTAGTTCTTCAATTCTCCTTTTTGTGTGCAGTTCCACTCCCCTTCCTTTCTGTGACATTTTCTTATTCATTGCTAATTTGACTCTTTGAACAATGCCTGATTCATAACTTCAATTCTCTTATCTCTTCAAACGTTTATTGTAGCTTGCCTCAAGTTCTTTTATTACTTTTTATTTTATTTTTCTTTTCCCCTATAATACACTATAATACAACTACTATGGTACACATACTGCATGTTCAAGCTAGTGTGGAGAAGCATGGTTGTTCCTATACAGTTTTGGCCAACTACCGTTTATGAGCCCTTCCATGGTTTCCCCATTCAATTTTTCCAATTGAACAACACCTGCTTGCATCATAAATCATATCACATACAGACCCAACTAATGCATTTGGAATTTCCCAAGGTGCTACAAAAATTTGTTGTCATAGAGAAAAACTAAGTCTCCCATATCGAACTTGTTCTATTTAATATGTCTATCATGGCATGCTTTTTCATGTGCTTTATTCACTTGTTGAAATCCTATGACAAAGAGGTCTTCCTCCAATTCCGCTAACTCTAATAGTCTCTTCTTTACTGTGATGAAATCAATGTGCTCTGTCAGTGCAACAATGCGCAAACATGGTACAAGGAATCCCATGGGCATAACTTCTTCTTGGCCATATACTAAACGAAACGGTGTATGCCATGTTAGCTTCTTACATGCAGTTTGATATGCCCATAGTATTGCAGGAATCCTCAAATCCCAGTCATCTCGATTTACATTACATATATTTATGAACACATGCTCCATAATCACGTTAAATGCTTTCACTATTCCATTGTCTTGAGGATGATAAGGTATGCTCTTCTGGTGGTGAATTTGAAATTCCTATGTCAAAGAAATAATCGTTATGTTCAAGAAATGATTCCCTTGATCACTCATAAGGATTCCCGGACATCCAAACCTTGTAACAACATTCTTGAAAAGAAATCATGCAATCGTCTCCACATTGAAATATTTTTCAGGTTCTGCTTCAACCCATATGGTCAAGTAATATGTCACAGTGATTNCTCAAGTTCTTTTATTACTTTTTATTTTATTTTTCTTTTCCCCTATAATACACTATAATACAACTACTATGGTACACATACTTCATGTTCAAGCTAGTGTGGAGAAGCATGGTTGTTCCTATACAGTTTTGGCCAACTACCGTTTATGAGCCCTTCCATGGTTTCCCCATTCAATTTTTCCAATTGAAAAACACCTGCTTCCATCATAAATCATATCACATACAGACCCAACTAATGCATTTGGAATTTCCCAAGGTGCTGCAAAAATTTGTTGTCATAGAGAAAAACTAAGTCTCCCATATCGAACTTGTTCTATTTAATATGTCTATCATGGCATGCTTTTTTGTGTGCTTTATTCACTTGTTGAAATCCTATGACAAAGAGGTCTTCCTCCAGTTCCACTAACTCTGATAGTCTCTTCTTTACTGTGATGAAATCAATGTGCTCTGTCAGTGCAACAATGCGCAAACATGGTACAATGAATCCCATGGGCATAACTGCTTCTTGGCCATATACTAAACGAAACGGTGTATGCCATGTTAGCTTCTTACATGCAGTTTGATATGCCCATAATATTGCAGGAATCCTCAAATCCCAGTCATCTTGATTTACATTACATATATTTATGAACACATGCTCCAGAATCACGTTAAATGCTTTCACTATTCCATTGTCTTGAGGATGATAAGGTATGCTCTTCTGGTGGTGAATTTGAAATTCCTATGTCAAAGAAACAATCGTTATGTTCAAGAAATGATTCCCTTGATCACTCATAAGGATTCCCGTACATCCAAACCTTGTAACAACATTCTTGAAAAGAAATCATGCAATCGTCTCCACATTGAAATATTTTTCAGGTTCTGCTTCAACCCATATGGTCAAGTAATATGTCACAGTGATTATATATATTAGTCCTAAAATTTTTGTTGATCGATTGATTCGTCCAACGAAATCAACTGCCCATTTATGAAAAGCAGGTAATGTAACTTGCGGTACTAAAGGTATCTCATCTCTTCGAGATGGCTTTCCAACTCTCTTGACATCACAAGTCTAATAGAACTCCTTAGCATCCTTATGAAGGGTGGGTCAACAAAGTTCTGTGCGAAAAATATTCTAATCCATGGCTTTCCCTACATAGTGGCCTCCCATAACTCCTTCATGTGCCTATGATAATATCATAGGTCTTTCATGCTTCAATACACATCGCCTAAGAATGTCATCTGCACATAACTTATACAAATTCCCCGCTATAAGATGATAATCTATTTCCTTTACTACTATTTGTTTCTTCTGCGTAGTTGTAAATTCAGATGGAGCTACTCCTATGCTCAGGAACTGGACAATATCTGTGAAGTAATCATCAACCATCTACACTACAAACAAGTGCACATTTGGTAGGCTGTCATCCAAATTCCCCGCATCTTCCCCTATTAGTATGAGTGACAAATGATCAGGTCATGAGTTCAGTCTTCCTGGTTTCACAATCACTTCAAAGTCATACTTCTGAAATAGTAATAGCCTTCTACATATCTTCCCCCCAACATTGGCTTATTGACTAAGTAGCTTAGCACAGAGTGTTGTATATACATCTTAAAATGTGACCCTAGCAAATAGTGCCTAAACTTCTGTAGTGCATACACCATTGCCAATCCTTCACGCTCTATAGTAGTGTAATTCTTCTCAGTAGTCGACATCGTTCTGTTGGCAAATGAAATGGGATGGTCCAAACCTCCTTCCCCTCCTCGAGCTAAAATTGCACCTAATGTTATAGATGATGCATCTACATGGACATGAAATTCCTTCTTCTAATATGAAAATGCTAAAATTGGCGCGGTAACCAATTTATGCTTAAAGGTATCCAAATTATGCTGACATTCCTCTTTCCATTGAAAATTAACCTCTTTCTTCAGGAATTTCTCCAACGAAGTTGTAATCTATGTGTATCCCCTAATAAACTTTCTGTAGTACCCCATATGACTCAATGTCACTTGCAATTATCATACTGATGTTGGTGCTGGCAAATCAACATTCACAACAATATTCTCAGAGTCAACCAACAATCATTGTCTACATACTCAGATATGTTGTGGTTTAATAGTTTCATGACCCCCCATTCCCTGCTCTCCTTCGCCACCTAATGCTCAGTCTCCATCTTCATCTCCTCATTTGCCTAATCCCATCCGAAAACGTCTACCACTGGAATCCGTGGGCCTTCATCTTCCAGTCCTTATTTCAAGGGGAAGGTACATGTGTTGCACGCTCTTGGCAAGGAGAGTACAATTTTTTATTTTCGAAAATATATTTCGAAGTTGCTACCCTAATTTTGCATGATAAGACCTGCTTTATGTTCTGTAAAGAAAATTTGAAATATTATGTATATAATTTTTTAATATTGCACTTGAGCCACTAAGCATGTATGTTATTCATTTTGTATAGTTCTCTGGACATCTGTTTTTGCTTAAATGGATTTATACAAGTATTAAATCATATTTACAAAGAGAGTAAGTATTGGAGCCACTAAGCATGTATTCTATTCATTTTGTATAGTTCTCTTGACATATGCTTTTTCTTAGATGGATTTATACAAGTATGAAATCATATTCACAAGTATTAAATCATATTTACAAAGAGAATAAGTATGTGATAAAATGTGATTTGAACTTGGATGGTAACACATAATTACTTTTCTCTTAGCTACTTGAATTATACTCAATTGACATTGTTGAGCTTTAAGTTGAGATAGTTGTCTTTTTTTTGGAACAACGGTTTGTTTGTCTTAGATGAGAGGTGCTTATTTAGATTCATATAATACTTGTACCTTGGAATGCTTATTTAGAGTCAAATAATACTTGTACCTTTTTCTTAATTGAATGGTTGCAAATACCATTTCCAAGAATATATTATTGAATATTTGGAGATAAACTTATTCTAAATATTAACAAGCATAAACTTTGATTTGAAAGACTTAGAAGCCACTTGAACTATACCCAATAGACATTGTTAAGATTTAAGTTGAGACAATTGTTTATTCTTTGGAACAAAGGCTTGTTTCCCTTAGATGCTATGATTGATAGGTACCTATTTAAAGTCATACACTACTTGTACCTTTTGCTTAACTCAATTGTTGTAAATATCGTTTTGAAGAATATATTGTTGAGGGTTAGAAAATAAACTTTATTGGAAATATCAGCTAGCATAAACTTTGATTTGAAAGACTTAGAACATCTGACAATCTAAAAAAATGGAAAATTAAATTTTGACCCTTATTTGTGCTATTTTGAGCACTAGCACAAAAACTTTGAAGCTATTGATAATCTAGGAAAGACCATACTAATGAATTGTGTGCAAGNTCCTCCTTAGTCAGATCTTGGATCAGTACTCGCTTGAATAATTTCCTCTTCTTATGCTTGTGTGCTTATTTCTCCTTTGAATGTGCCTTCCTATTTTCTCCAATGAGCAGTGGGATTTCCTTAACTTCACCTTCACTGTTTCCTTGTTCTCCTTGTTCCTCTTCCACTTCTTCTCTATCCTTCTCTAATTCTTGTGTATCCTTTTCTAGTTGTTGTGTGTCCTTCTATGTTGTTTCTGTATCTAGGATTCTCTAGTCTACATCCCAGTCATTTACAATCTCACTGAAAAACTTGCTCTATCACCCGATAATGCGTCGAAAACCATTGTTGATCCAGATCCTTCTTTTCCTAAATATACACATGGTGCTTCCCTTCTTTAAATCATGCAATGTCTTTATAGGCTTCAAATATCGTGGTTGAATGCACAACATGTCCTTAATGCATTGCCGAATAGTCTCCTTAAAAATGTAGAAGGTTATATTATTGTCCAACTGTCTATTCTTATGCATGGTATGCCACAATGACACATATTTTGCTGCCAAGAATGGTTTCTTCATTTCGTCTAGGAACTTTATCTCTTCTAGCTCCCTCCACATTGTTAATTCTATCAAAATTAATAACCACACATAATGGAACTTTGTTCCTTTTTCTTGTGGCTCCCTGTAGTCCATTAAAAACTAATTTACCAGAAATGTTGACCAGTTCATCATCACTCTTAGGACGCACCTCTCCACAGTTGCTATGACTCCCACTCGCAGCTGGGCCTTGCAACATTTTATTAGTATCTTACAAGCCAACACCCGTGTCATAAATATTAGGGTATCGTCGTTGATTCTCATGACATCTAGTTCGCACACTCTTCTGAATGTGCCATACTTTTCCTTCATTCTTTCTGCTAGGGATTTTTCCTTCATCTTGTTTATGAACAACGCTAAAGGGTTTTCACTTGTTGATGGAATTATTGTAATACATGTAATCAACTGGGTATCAATGGACGCGTCTCTAACCATCCATAAGAACTCTCCAGGGATGCAAATCACTAATAATTTGACGCAAATGTTTATCTCCGCACTTTTTCCAAAATGGGGTATCTCCAATAGATTGAATATTCTTATTCATTGTAATCCTGTTGCCCATTCCTTCGGCTCAACTGTGATTACACATGATCTGGGGTTCAATCCTATGTGCAAATAGTTTTGTGGCACTAACTATGGGAACTTGTTTAAATATACTAGGTCGTGGTATTCATACCTCAAGTTCCCTATTGCACCTAACATATCTACATCGATAGTGACCCCAGGTGGAATCACTAGTGTAACCATGTCATATTTTGTCTCTTCTCTAGTCTGATTTGTTTTGTTGTCAACTTCCTCGGGGGTAAATACGCTCTAGGAAAGTTCACCAAACTTGGATCTACTTCTTCTGTCCTACATCTTATTGTATCAACATTGCTTCCTTCTTAGTGCGTTGCTTATTTGTTCCTGATGTAGAAGCTCTTGTCTTTGGTGGTGCCATAGCTCTATATAGTTCAGTTCTTCCTTCAAAATACTTGACTCTGTTCTTTCTTTAGCGTTGTCTCTCCTCTGATTCTCTATTCCCTTGAATATACATGCAACAATAACCTTTTCTCGTGGCCCTTGCTTTGATTTTATAGCTTGCTGCCAATTGTTATCTTCCTCTTTGCGCCCAAACTTGCAGTCTCGCCTGATTGTACTCACATCAATTCCTTCCATATTCTGCATTAAATTTGGATTATTAGGCAGATCATGGTCTAGATTTTCCATCCTATCAAGATATTCATCGTCAATTTTCATTTATGACTACATGTTCTCATCATCTTTCCATGATGTTTTCTATTTAATGCATTTTTCGTCTTTTGTGCAGGTCTCTATCCTAGTTCTTCAATTCTCCTTTTTGTGTGCAGTTCCACTCCCCTTCCTTTCTGTGACATTTTCTTATTCATTGCTAATTTGACTCTTTGAACAATGCCTGATTCATAACTTCAATTCTCTTATCTCTTCAAACGTTTATTGTAGCTTGCCTCAAGTTCTTTTATTACTTTTTATTTTATTTTTCTTTTCCCCTATAATACACTATAATACAACTACTATGGTACACATACTGCATGTTCAAGCTAGTGTGGAGAAGCATGGTTGTTCCTATACAGTTTTGGCCAACTACCGTTTATGAGCCCTTCCATGGTTTCCCCATTCAATTTTTCCAATTGAACAACACCTGCTTGCATCATAAATCATATCACATACAGACCCAACTAATGCATTTGGAATTTCCCAAGGTGCTACAAAAATTTGTTGTCATAGAGAAAAACTAAGTCTCCCATATCGAACTTGTTCTATTTAATATGTCTATCATGGCATGCTTTTTCATGTGCTTTATTCACTTGTTGAAATCCTATGACAAAGAGGTCTTCCTCCAATTCCGCTAACTCTAATAGTCTCTTCTTTACTGTGATGAAATCAATGTGCTCTGTCAGTGCAACAATGCGCAAACATGGTACAAGGAATCCCATGGGCATAACTTCTTCTTGGCCATATACTAAACGAAACGGTGTATGCCATGTTAGCTTCTTACATGCAGTTTGATATGCCCATAGTATTGCAGGAATCCTCAAATCCCAGTCATCTCGATTTACATTACATATATTTATGAACACATGCTCCATAATCACGTTAAATGCTTTCACTATTCCATTGTCTTGAGGATGATAAGGTATGCTCTTCTGGTGGTGAATTTGAAATTCCTATGTCAAAGAAATAATCGTTATGTTCAAGAAATGATTCCCTTGATCACTCATAAGGATTCCCGGACATCCAAACCTTGTAACAACATTCTTGAAAAGAAATCATGCAATCGTCTCCACATTGAAATATTTTTCAGGTTCTGCTTCAACCCATATGGTCAAGTAATATGTCACAGTGATTATATATATTAGTCCTAAAATTTTTGTTGATCGATTGATTCGTCCAACGAAATCAACTGCCCATTTATGAAAAGCAGGTAATGTAACTTGCGGTACTAAAGGTATCTCATCTCTTCGAGATGGCTTTCCAACTCTCTTGACATCACAAGTCTAATAGAACTCCTTAGCATCCTTATGAAGGGTGGGTCAACAAAGTTCTGTGCGAAAAATATTCTAATCCATGGCTTTCCCTACATAGTGGCCTCCCATAACTCCTTCATGTGCCTATGATAATATCATAGGTCTTTCATGCTTCAATACACATCGCCTAAGAATGTCATCTGCACATAACTTATACAAATTCCCCGCTATAAGATGATAATCTATTTCCTTTACTACTATTTGTTTCTTCTGCGTAGTTGTAAATTCAGATGGAGCTACTCCTATGCTCAGGAACTGGACAATATCTGTGAAGTAATCATCAACCATCTACACTACAAACAAGTGCACATTTGGTAGGCTGTCATCCAAATTCCCCGCATCTTCCCCTATTAGTATGAGTGACAAATGATCAGGTCATGAGTTCAGTCTTCCTGGTTTCACAATCACTTCAAAGTCATACTTCTGAAATAGTAATAGCCTTCTACATATCTTCCCCCCAACATTGGCTTATTGACTAAGTAGCTTAGCACAGAGTGTTGTATATACATCTTAAAATGTGACCCTAGCAAATAGTGCCTAAACTTCTGTAGTGCATACACCATTGCCAATCCTTCACGCTCTATAGTAGTGTAATTCTTCTCAGTAGTCGACATCGTTCTGTTGGCAAATGAAATGGGATGGTCCAAACCTCCTTCCCCTCCTCGAGCTAAAATTGCACCTAATGTTATAGATGATGCATCTACATGGACATGAAATTCCTTCTTCTAATATGAAAATGCTAAAATTGGCGCGGTAACCAATTTATGCTTAAAGGTATCCAAATTATGCTGACATTCCTCTTTCCATTGAAAATTAACCTCTTTCTTCAGGAATTTCTCCAACGAAGTTGTAATCTATGTGTATCCCCTAATAAACTTTCTGTAGTACCCCATATGACTCAATGTCACTTGCAATTATCATACTGATGTTGGTGCTGGCAAATCAACATTCACAACAATATTCTCAGAGTCAACCAACAATCATTGTCTACATACTCAGATATGTTGTGGTTTAATAGTTTCATGACCCCCCATTCCCTGCTCTCCTTCGCCACCTAATGCTCAGTCTCCATCTTCATCTCCTCATTTGCCTAATCCCATCCGAAAACGTCTACCACTGGAATCCGTGGGCCTTCATCTTCCAGTCCTTATTTCAAGGGGAAGGTACATGTGTTGCACGCTCTTGGCAAGGAGAGTACAATTTTTTATTTTCGAAAATATATTTCGAAGTTGCTACCCTAATTTTGCATGATAAGACCTGCTTTATGTTCTGTAAAGAAAATTTGAAATATTATGTATATAATTTTTTAATATTGCACTTGAGCCACTAAGCATGTATGTTATTCATTTTGTATAGTTCTCTGGACATCTGTTTTTGCTTAAATGGATTTATACAAGTATTAAATCATATTTACAAAGAGAGTAAGTATTGGAGCCACTAAGCATGTATTCTATTCATTTTGTATAGTTCTCTTGACATATGCTTTTTCTTAGATGGATTTATACAAGTATGAAATCATATTCACAAGTATTAAATCATATTTACAAAGAGAATAAGTATGTGATAAAATGTGATTTGAACTTGGATGGTAACACATAATTACTTTTCTCTTAGCTACTTGAATTATACTCAATTGACATTGTTGAGCTTTAAGTTGAGATAGTTGTCTTTTTTTTGGAACAACGGTTTGTTTGTCTTAGATGAGAGGTGCTTATTTAGATTCATATAATACTTGTACCTTGGAATGCTTATTTAGAGTCAAATAATACTTGTACCTTTTTCTTAATTGAATGGTTGCAAATACCATTTCCAAGAATATATTATTGAATATTTGGAGATAAACTTATTCTAAATATTAACAAGCATAAACTTTGATTTGAAAGACTTAGAAGCCACTTGAACTATACCCAATAGACATTGTTAAGATTTAAGTTGAGACAATTGTTTATTCTTTGGAACAAAGGCTTGTTTCCCTTAGATGCTATGATTGATAGGTACCTATTTAAAGTCATACACTACTTGTACCTTTTGCTTAACTCAATTGTTGTAAATATCGTTTTGAAGAATATATTGTTGAGGGTTAGAAAATAAACTTTATTGGAAATATCAGCTAGCATAAACTTTGATTTGAAAGACTTAGAACATCTGACAATCTAAAAAAATGGAAAATTAAATTTTGACCCTTATTTGTGCTATTTTGAGCACTAGCACAAAAACTTTGAAGCTATTGATAATCTAGGAAAGACCATACTAATGAATTGTGTGCAAGATATTGTTGACCTTGTCTTTTGTTATTCTTATTCTTGTAGAAACAATTTTTTTGTGCCTTTTTTTTTTAAGTTTTTAGAACTTCTTAACCTTCCTTCTAAAATTGATTATTATATGGCCTCCATGATAGTTTTGTTGGGTATGTGTTATATTCTTTGCACGAGTAGCAGTGTCTGAGCGCCTGCGTCGGGTACGCAGGGGGGTTAGAGGGGGGGCTGT
>JZKD02S0298489.1:0-17502 GCA_000966675.3 Picea glauca | reverse complement strand
GGATGAGACATGTACAGTTGGAACAAAGGCACAAAAACAACATAAGGTCGTTAAGTGTAAGTCATTATTACATGCAAGTGAGAGAAAAACATAGTGAACCAGAGCGAATCCGAGTGCACCAGAGCCGAGCTACAACTACTAGAGAACAGATGCCGATCCAGTAAAGGAATTTGTCACACAAGATGAATGGACTCGCCAAAATTTGGAGCACTGTCAGCAGGAGCACGAAAACATGGAAAACAACTAATAGAGACACCAAAGACCAAGGAAGTAGTTGGAGCTTCAACTTTGGATTCACAAGCTAGTTTCCATAGAGATTACCTTCCACCGAGGATGGATAATGCGCCACCAAGCATTTTACCAGCAAAAGGGAAATACATGTTGCCGACATCCCCAGTTCCACTTGGTGTAAGCATTGAAGGAGATATTCTTGGAAAGGTTGCAGGTATCAAATTCATGGATAATGACATCATTGATGCAAAAAAATTCTCATATTTGGCCAAGGAAAAATATTTGCACACTAGGAGCATACCTGGAACATGAGAAATCCTGCTGGAGACATAGGAGTGGGCGACGGGATTGGAGAAGGAAGGCATACTGAACCTGTTAGAAATTCCACATTTTGGGTGAAGTTTGGAGATTAATGCATGTGTGAAGGTGTTACTCAGTTGTGTCCATGGGGGGACACTATGGCTTGATCCTCTAGTGTCAATTGACACTACACTGATTGCATGCATTATAGTACTCCCAAAATCCAACAAGGATTTGACCACTTTTTTCAATAAGAGAGGGGAGAGATCCCTCTCAGAGTTAATGAAGGAAAAGTTCCAGACTTTTTGGGGGAAAATGGGGCTCGACGTGAAAAACATCAATGATAACAATGTTAGGTTTGTGATGTAGGTACTAGCCTACAAGTTGTTGCACAAATATCGTAAGGATGAATTACCAACTACAGTCATTGCAGTTGCAAAAAAATGTGTCGAAGGGGTTCAGATGAACTGGGCCACCTTCTTAGTGAACCAGTTTTTGCAGGATTGTACTGAATCCCAGGAAAAAGGCATGAAATTCCACTATGCATGGTTGTTGATCTTGATTGCGTTGGTCGGGTGGAAAGAACCAGGTTACTATCAACACATGCGCACATCAAACAAAGGAAATTTGGATGGGATATATGCCAACTTATGGAATACAATGATTAAGAGAAGACAAAACAACACTAATGCCACATTTTATGTATACTTGGAAAATATCATGCATCTAATTGCACATACACCGTGCATATCAGCAGAGATGGTAGAAACGTATAAGGAGATCACACATTTTAAAGTAGACATGCACCACATGTATGTGTAGGACAAGACCTAGCGCACTAGTGGTTGCCAACCAGTTACAGGTTGATGACATAGGACATGTGTTCTATAGTGAATGACTAGGAAGATTGATAGAAAAGTCCAACATAGAAAACAAGGAAAGCGGTTTGAGGAAGGAGAGAAAGATAAGAGTGATGAGGAACCAAATGAATAACAAAGAAATGATCAAACTAATGGCATAGGTGATATGTATGGCCTATTGACGGTCCCCGAGACAAGATTAAAACAAAAGGATAAGGGGAAAGAACTAGAAGGAGGGGCGCACAAGAAGACTAAGGCGCACAAAGAAACCCCAATTTATACTTTAACTAATGATGATATGGACCGCATAAGATACCAAGTATGGGATGCCACAAAAGAAAAAATAGAGGAAGCAACCAGGAAGCAAGAATAGCAGCATAAGAGAGTGAAGGATCATTTGGAAACACTCCAACAATTGTTAGACTAGCAAAATAGAGCCGAATCGAGGGAGGACCATCCATAGGTCAGGGAAAGGAAGCATAGACTACACATCCAGCCTTACCACAACTAGTAGCTGGGCATAGAACACTTCATATTTAGGTAGACACACTTGGATTTCCAACATTCGAATTGAAAGAACATGCGAACGCTCTAGGACACCTGAACATAGTGGTATCGAGGATACCAAAACAAAGACTACAATACTTTCATATAGTCATACTGTAAGAGATAAAGAACAGAGGAGATGAAGCACGTTAGGCGCTCTCTAAGATGATGGATGAAATAGATCAACTGCAACAATAATATGATGTTGCACTCCAACAAAAGAAGGAGGTTGAAGGATGAGTATAAGAGGAAATGAAATACTAGAACGAGGTCGAGGAAAGGGTAAGGAAATCCCTCAAGGAGAAGGATGAAGCTGAAAATATAGCACATAAAACACAAGCAGTTGTCCGAAAACTATACAAGGATATTCCATAAGTCCCCATAGTAATACAAGTTATTATGGAGGAACAAGTCTTGAAGATCAACAAAGTCATCAAGGTATTTCAATCGTAGATAAAATATCTACAATTACGGAGTGCATCATGCACGCCACCATAAGTCAGATAAGGCAGGGAGAGAATGGTGATGACAATAGTTGCCAATATAAATAATATAGAAGAAGAGTGCACCAAATTATGTGAGGAGAGCAAACTGATATTGACAGATCTTTTGGACGATCCATAGATGAAGGCCATAGAGGAAAGGTTAAGAGAAGTACAGGAACATGCACAACAAGCTTTAGAAAGGGTCACTACACTTCCACCAGTGGAACGTATGACAACAATTTTGGCACAGAGGTAGTCATACCTGGAAGTGGAGAAAATGAGGGATCAAAAAAAGATCCTTTAACAATGTTTAGGGCCACTACAGGAAGAAGAAGTGAGGGTGATTGGTGAACTGGACATTGCGTAGGGAAAGGTAAAGAAATCAACCCTTGAAGCATAAGAGAAATGAAAATCTTGACTGCGTAGGGGGCTGAAGAGATCACATAAAAAAAGGAAATGATACTGAAGGAAGTGGAGGTATCTGAGGAAACCTCCCAAAATTTCATTGCGACATGGAGAAGAAGGAAACAGGCCTGAGTGGCTCGGGATGAGCCACAAGTGAGTTTTGTGGGCCTGTTGGATTGGCAGATTTGGGATAAAAGTCTGGGAAAATTACTAAGTATAGAAGAAGTGCGTAGAGGAGAAGAAGAAATACTACTAGGGAGTACACAACTGAGGTGTGTTGAGGAAAATATATGAAATGATCTTACTTAATCATTTTTAGACTTTACTTGGCTAAAGAAAAGTAGACGGGAATATCACCCTATGTTTATAACCAACAAAAATAACATACTAACTCACAAGTATTAATTACGAGTGCTTAGGCTAGTCTTTTATCAACAAAAAGCTTACTGAAAATTCACTTTTTATGTAATTTTATGAATATAACAGTTGTTGAAATAAATGTAAGAACATAAGTAAAGAAACCAAGATGATAATCAAGACAGTTGAGACATAAAGCAATCCTTTATTTCATTCCAATTCACCAAAGAGTCATTTTMTTTACAAAATCTCATACAAAAATCTTGGACCAAAGTCAAACTTAGAAATCCCCGATGGAACATACAAAAGGACCTCTGACAGAAAACCAAAATTGAACTCTAAAAGATGGATCAACTTGCCATACATTGTTGCCCACTTGACTCTGCACAATAAACTTTATCATTCATGAAAATTAATTCACAAATAGATAAGTCTACACAGGCTATCAAAGATAGATCAACACCTCTGAAAAACAAGTGTCTGAATGATTTGATTCAACCTTGAATATTGTTGTCTACAATAAGACCCTGCTATCACAAAACAAAATTAGATTGTGATGAATATATGAATGAATGAAAACTGAACTATCTCAACATAAACTCAAAGAGAAAAATTTAGCATGCTTCTGCTTCTATCCTCCCTTTGTTCCCCCCTTTCCTTTTTCTTTTAACAAATTAGAATTGGTTGAAGTAGTTGAACCAACCCGTTAGTTAAGTTAATTAAATACTCAACTAACTTTAGTTAAGGGGAAAAGTAATAATCATAATAAGGGTCATAAATAAACAATAACTACTAGGTGGGACCCCTTGTGACTCCCTTTAGTTCATAACAATCATAACATAATCATTAGTTAAGAAAAATACACTTCCTTGTGTCTCCCATCAACATATTTATTTTTGGCAATTTCAGTTCATGAAGCTTGAAATTATTTCAAAAATAATACTCATATATCCAAAATAAAACATGTTGTCCAAAGATCCATGAAGTCAACTGTCATGAAACAATAGATAACATAAAACTCAAAATCCATATTTCCCAGTCTGTGATGAAACCTTTCCTTGGTTGCTGTTGTCACCTCTTGATTTTTCTGAATTTTTCTTAGGTTGTGCAGAGCCTTTAAGCTTAATCTCGTTGATCACATGGGAACAATCATCCCTCAAATGCATCAGGGAATACACAGATTTGTAAGTCATTGGAGGGTGAGGAAGGGGCAATAGTGGTTTTTCCTTTATCAAGTGCATGGTGGGCTTCAGTCTTCAATCTCTTGCTAGCATGAGAGGATTACATTGGCGAGTGGTTAGGGGCATCTTGGACAATGGGGTTCAAAGGCGGAGGAGCAGAAAAAGACAAGTTGGGCCAGCCATGATGTTGGGAGACTGCTGGGTGAACAATCTCCTGCCATCCATCATTTTCAGGGACCTCAGGTTGTAAAGAGACATGAGGAGGTACACGAATACTAGGAGATTGTGGGGCTTGGAAAGGAAGCCTTTCAAGCCTAGGTTGGACTATTCCCTGTCCAATCCAATTAAAGAATCCGACATGAAACAATTGGCCAAGCTCTTCTGAATTGGTTTCAAAATGTATGGAGAACCTGGGTCTTCTTGGGCCTCGGTTCCAGTTACCTCTACCTCTGTTTCCTTGGCCATGGCTTCCTCGGTTGAAAAAACTCATCCTGCATGCGTGATCGATTAGAAAATAGTATTTTAAATAACCATACATGACAACTCTTAAAAATATTAAATAGATTTGGCTCAGAATGTATCAGGCTCATGCAATCCAATCCATACAAATTGTTTTACTGTTAATCAATGAGCAGGGGGGTGGAAAAGGTTCAGGGATACATGAGGAGTTTGTATTGAGCGAAAATATGATATAATGAAAGGGGAGAAGACATGGTCACTGCTCAATGAAAACAACAATCAATTGTAAATAAAACCAGTAAAGCTTCACTGTAATCCACACAAGACACTGCCACTTTCATCCACTTTAACACAAAAATTCTCTTGACTGTAATTAACCTCAGAACAGGGAGTGAAAAAATGAATATGGCATATGTGAAGGGTTTGTAATTAGCGGAAAGTGAGATAATGGGAGGGGAGGATAACAATTACTGTTCATGAAAATAATCAAGTGATCCATAAAACATTTTGCAGTAAGAATAGATGCACCAACCAACAACTATCATGACCGAATAACAATTACTGTGTACTTGATTAGTTCACTGTCCAATAATCAAACATCCAACACAGTACCATTAAAAACAATAAATATCCCACATAATTTGTAAGAGGTTCTATTCCTTTCATTCACACACTCTGCATTTTATAACAATTTACAAACGATACCCAATTCCAATCTGGAACTATAAAAAATAACCACTGCCCATGTATTTATTCAATCCACAACTATACTCAAAAGTCATGTTTTCAAAACAATAATGAAGTCGCTAATACTGCAATAGAGCCCATCAAATGAAATGATATTCGCTAACATATATATGCAGTAACCAAAATAATCAAGACCAAATTACACGCCTGAAATGACAATTAATCATACAACCAACAACCACCATTTAGACACAAGCTATGCACAGGGTAATTTGCCTAGGCAATGTAGTTCTACCACTGTAAAAGAAAAACAATTCCATGTGACTTAAAAGCTTGGCCACCTATCCAACACGACAGTCATCAACGACATGTCTATTTTAATAAGTGATTGATTTCAATCAATAAACATGTTTAAAACTTCTGTGGGTGTCCCCGAGTGTGAAAACCAAGCTATCCATACTACACACTGTGCGTAGCTAACAAAAATCCACAGTGCAACATTTCCACTTAACACAATCAAACACATAGTTACGATAATAACTCAACATATCGTGTTGAGCTATTGATTAAATCACACTGTGATTGACCATGCTGTGCACACTCAGGCTTATTCAACCAACAACACAAGGATGCAATGAATATACTTTCTACAATCATCCAATTTAGTAGTCGTTCGGCCCCAAAGAAAACCATAGTTACCATGGCCATTATCTATTTTGAAACCACAGAGCGCGACATGAGAAACGATAAGTATTTTCACCGATGATAGATAAACATTCAAATAATCATTAGTGCAAAAACCAGTGACTATGTATCTTCCAAACAATTCACCACTGTTGTAGAAAATCAATCAAGCGAACAAGTTGTGGTAGCTATGCATACCCACACATCCAATTTCATCGGGGCAGAGCCCCTTTCCGGTAACAATATTGAGCTATTAGCATAAGGAGGGTGACTGTATCTTTGGAAGTGCAAATTGCAGTGAAGGGTTTATTCTTATCATCACAAATGCAGTAACAAAATTTTAAAGCAATAAGACTGCCATATGACCAACTGGGTGAATTTGTATCCACCAGTAATTGACCACAAATTTGTTTGACAGGCACAAAAATATCCTTTACAAAGTTTGATACTTGAGGGTTAAGGGTCTACTCTGTAGCCGACACCAGGGAATGAAGCCAACTCCTTGTAATGGTGGAACTTTCGAGGCTGAGGGTGTGCACATAGAGAGATACATGATTCGTTTTGTGGATAGGTAACAATCCATGGCAGGGGGCGAAAAAAAGGTGAGGCTCTCATTCAGCCGGGCAATTTATTTAATGCACGCAGGGTATAACCCTCGTTTTATTCATCCAAACTAACACAATACTAAGGTGGAGACAGGGCCAAGTTAAGAGAAAAACACTCACTTCATGACCTTTAGCGGTGGAAACAACCAATGCCGAAGTGAAACACAACATAGTGATGCAGAAAAACTTCGACCATTAAACCCAAGAAAGCCAAAGACCGGATATAGTGGTAGTGTGTGAAGATAGCTATCCACCCAAGACTTAAACAAAAGACCTCCAACTGAACCAATAGTAGTAACAAAGAGCTATCACCAGGAAGACCGATAACCTCTACAACCTCAAAAATATTGCAAGAAGAACCATCCATTTTCATTCAAACACAAAATTTCACATAGTTGCAATGCTTAGGAAAAACCAAACTCATACACTTGAGCCAATAATCATTTCATAACCAGAGTGAAGTCGAGAATGGCCAAAAAAAAGGACATACCTGTTAATCGAATTCCTTAAAACGGGAGCTGGCCGAGCGGTTCCACCCTGCTAAAATTTCAAAGCATAAACACAACAACAAGAATGCACAATAGCCCAATTAGGGTGGTGGCCATCGAAGGAGTAAAGGTGAAATGCAGTAAATGCACGTTGCCTCCACCCGCATTACATTAACTCATCAGTACATGTCAACAAGCTCTTCCTTAAAACCATTAATTTAAAATCCGCCTTGGAATCTACATCAATTTCTTGCTAATTGTGCCATCTACATCATATATCCAATTTCTAATTGGCCCATATTGTATGTCAACTATACAATCCAAGAAATCATGTATAGAATTATCACCAATAGTGTGATCAAACTGTACCATAGCCTAATCTCCATGCATAAAGATTATATAACTCAATTAAAATCGCATGGCCATTAACTTCCATTCCCTTGTCAAAAGCGCCACCCATATCCATATTCCCAAAATACCATATGTGGTTTGGCCCCATAATTCAATTAATCAAAACACATAACCATTAGCACTTTTGCCTTGCCAAATGCGCTACCAAGATTTCAACCATATGCATATTAAACATGTAATTCAATCATAATTTCACAACCACTTACTTTCTATCTAGTGCTTAACAATAATCATCAAGTGTTCTCATGCATGTAGTATAGTTAGTATAGCTTTCAAACATTCCCCTTGCAACTGTCTCTCATTTATTTTAAGTTATTCCATGTGATATTGCAGAACTAGGCCCCCTTCCCTTGCATCTGTTCTAGTATTTTTCTCTATCAAAATTGCCCTTCATGAAATTTTTACTAACATGTTTGTTATGAAGGTGCAATGAGAACAGATAGAAATAATATATCGGTTGTAGTAACATGAAGAATCAACATTTCCAAAGCTCAACTCATACCAATAACAACAATATCTTGTCAACCATGTAAACCATGTCGCACATCATCACAACATAAAAAATGAGAAGATCCGATCTTCAATAGTTCAAGGGGGTCCGACCTACTACTATGATATAGTTTTTATAATAATAGAATTTTGCAACACTTTGCGGACGAAATTACGTTGACGTTTTCAATCGTCAACAAACTGACGACTCCACAAGAAAATTTGTTTTTAACAGATTTAGAACTCGAGACTCATGGTTTCGTGGACCATAATAGCAGGTCAAGAAGACATAACTCAGATGATTATGCAACATGGGGAAGTGAACAGATTTAATGGAAAGATGACTGGGAATTTGGGAATAACTCATGAAAAGTGTTAAGTATGAGGGGTTTTACCACTGTATGCATAATCATTTGATTGGAACTTGCTCTCTAATTTTTAGAAGGAAAACCTTTTAAACTTGCTCTTGGAATCTCAATGGATGAAAAAATGGCAAGAAGAAGTGAGAAATAACCAATTCCTTGTAAGACAACAGTGGGACTATGTAACAAATTCAAGATCCTTCAGAGGAGACATCATAACAGCTGTGTAAGCTTGATTGTTATTAACTAACAATGCTTTGCAAGAGTGTCACCGTGGAAAAATTGATCCAACATCCTATTTGACCAAGTTGATTAAAAGGAAAAAAAGAAACAAATCATGACAAAAGTAAAATTGCAAAAACTAAAACAACAACAATAAAAGACAGAAATGAAACTCAACAATAAAACCTTAACTTAGAAAGCATAAAACAATGTATTGTAAAGAAAAGAAAAGAAACGCAAAAATTGAAAGCAGGGCTAAGCTACTAGTATACAGAAAATCCAATCAACATTATAACTTTTCACGCTGGCCCCTTGCAATACTTCAAGCGAGGACTGTTAGTGCTGTAGGAAAACAATCGTCTCTGTAATTCCTTTAAAATGTATGAGTTAGTGTCCAAGACAAAAGTAAACTGGAAAGGANACGATAAGCATTTTCACCGATGATAGATAAACGTTCAAATAATCATTAGTGCAAAAACCAGTGACTATGTATCTTCCAAACAATTCACCACTGTTGTAGAAAATCAATAAAGCGAACAAGTTGTGGTAGCTATGCATACCCAGGCATCCAATTTCATCGAGGCAGAGCCCCTTTCCAGTAACAATATTGGGCTATTAACATAAGGAGGGTGACTGTATCTTTGGAAGTGCAAATTGCAGTGAAGGGTTTATTCTTATCATCACAGATGCAGTAAGAAAATTTTAAAGCAACAGGACTGCCATATGACCAACTGGGTGAATTTGTATCCACCAGTAATTGACCACAAATTTGTTTGACAGGCACCAAAATATCCTTTACAAAGTTTGATACTTGAGGGTTAAGGTTCTACTCTGTAGCCGACACCAGGGAATGAAGCCAACTCCTTGTAATGGTGGAACTTTCGAGGCTGAGGGTGTGCACACAGAGAGATACATGATTCGTTTTGTGGATAGGTAACAATCCATGGCAAGGGGCGAAAAAAAGGTGAGGCTCTCATTCATCCGGGCAATTTATTTAATGCACGTAGGGTATAACCCTCATGTTATTCATCCAAACTACCACAATACTGAGGTGGAGACAGGGCCAAGTTAAGAACAAAACACTCACTTCATGACCTTTAGCGGTGGAAACAACCAATGCCGAAGTGAAACACAACATAGTGATGTAGAAAAACTTCGACCATTAAACCCAAGAAAGCCAAAGACCGGATATAGTGGCAGTGTGTGAAGATAGCTATCCACCCAAGACTTAAACAAAAGACCTCCAACTGAACCAGTAGTAGTAACAAAGAGATATCACCAGGAAGACCGATAACCTCTACAACCTCAAAAATATTGCAAGAAGAACCATCCATTTTCATTCAAACACAAAAATTTCACATAGTTGCAACGCTTAGGAAAAACCAAACTCATACACCTGAGCTAGTAATCATTTCATAACCAGAGTGAAGTCGAGAATGGCCAAAAAAAAGGACATACCTGTTAATCGAATTCCTTAAAACGGGAGCTGGCCGAGCGGTTCCACCCTGCTAAAATTTCAAAGCATAAACACAACAACAAGAATGCACAATAGCCCAATTAGGGTGGTGGCCATCGAAGGAGTAAAGGTGAAATGCAGTAAATGCACGTTGCCTCCACCCGCATTACATTAACTCATCAGTACATGTCAACAAGCTCTTCCTTAAAACCATTAATTTAAAATCCGCCTTGGAATCTACATCAATTTCTTGCTAATTGTGCCATCTACATCATATATCCAATTTCTAATTGGCCCATATTGTATGTCAACTATACAATCCAAGAAATCATGTATAGAATTATCACCAATAGTGTGATCAAACTGTACCATAGCCTAATCTCCATGCATAAAGATTATATAACTCAATTAAAATCGCATGGCCATTAACTTCCATTCCCTTGTCAAAAGCGCCACCCATATCCATATTCCCAAAATACCATATGTGGTTTGGCCCCATAATTCAATTAATCAAAACACATAACCATTAGCACTTTTGCCTTGCCAAATGCGCTACCAAGATTTCAACCATATGCATATTAAACATGTAATTCAATCATAATTTCACAACCACTTACTTTCTATCTAGTGCTTAACAATAATCATCAAGTGTTCTCATGCATGTAGTATAGTTAGTATAGCTTTCAAACATTCCCCTTGCAACTGTCTCTCATTTATTTTAAGTTATTCCATGTGATATTGCAGAACTAGGCCCCCTTCCCTTGCATCTGTTCTAGTATTTTTCTCTATCAAAATTGCCCTTCATGAAATTTTTACTAACATGTTTGTTATGAAGGTGCAATGAGAACAGATAGAAATAATATATCGGTTGTAGTAACATGAAGAATCAACATTTCCAAAGCTCAACTCATACCAATAACAACAATATCTTGTCAACCATGTAAACCATGTCGCACATCATCACAACATAAAAAATGAGAAGATCCGATCTTCAATAGTTCAAGGGGGTCCGACCTACTACTATGATATAGTTTTTATAATAATAGAATTTTGCAACACTTTGCGGACGAAATTACGTTGACGTTTTCAATCGTCAACAAACTGACGACTCCACAAGAAAATTTGTTTTTAACAGATTTAGAACTCGAGACTCATGGTTTCGTGGACCATAATAGCAGGTCAAGAAGACATAACTCAGATGATTATGCAACATGGGGAAGTGAACAGATTTAATGGAAAGATGACTGGGAATTTGGGAATAACTCATGAAAAGTGTTAAGTATGAGGGGTTTTACCACTGTATGCATAATCATTTGATTGGAACTTGCTCTCTAATTTTTAGAAGGAAAACCTTTTAAACTTGCTCTTGGAATCTCAATGGATGAAAAAATGGCAAGAAGAAGTGAGAAATAACCAATTCCTTGTAAGACAACAGTGGGACTATGTAACAAATTCAAGATCCTTCAGAGGAGACATCATAACAGCTGTGTAAGCTTGATTGTTATTAACTAACAATGCTTTGCAAGAGTGTCACCGTGGAAAAATTGATCCAACATCCTATTTGACCAAGTTGATTAAAAGGAAAAAAAGAAACAAATCATGACAAAAGTAAAATTGCAAAAACTAAAACAACAACAATAAAAGACAGAAATGAAACTCAACAATAAAACCTTAACTTAGAAAGCATAAAACAATGTATTGTAAAGAAAAGAAAAGAAACGCAAAAATTGAAAGCAGGGCTAAGCTACTAGTATACAGAAAATCCAATCAACATTATAACTTTTCACGCTGGCCCCTTGCAATACTTCAAGCGAGGACTGTTAGTGCTGTAGGAAAACAATCGTCTCTGTAATTCCTTTAAAATGTATGAGTTAGTGTCCAAGACAAAAGTAAACTGGAAAGGACCTAACACTTGAAATTCTGATGTAATTATTAGCCTTTTGACACATATGATTAAATCATCGAGATAAGCATGGAGACTGACCAATTCACTGAAAGCCGTATGTATAGGCTTTTTAAAGGAATTAGTTGCATCAAATAATCCAGAAGCTAGGTAGTTGTAAGACATAGTATCACAATTTTTAATAAGAGTGGTTTTGTGAATATTTACCCCTTCTACCTTTATTTTATTGTAACCAAACAAACTGTCAAGTAAGGGCTCCAACTGTGACTCTACAACCTGTTGCAAAAACATTTTCATACTAACAGGAGGGAAAGAGTTTTTCATAATTGCTTGCCTAAAAGTTTGAAGAATAATGCAGGTTCTAAGATTATCAGTGGTCTTCGAAGCAGGTTCCCAATTGGAAACCCATTCAGGGTGGACTAAATAGAACATTTTAGTCCTTAATAAATCTCTCAACTCCCTTCAAAAGGTTGCTTTCGGTGCAGAGTTAACAAGTCCTTGTTTTTGCCTAGCTGGTTTCATAGTACACTAAACAAGACTTGGATAAAAACCANTCTTCAATAGTTCAAGGGGGTCCGACCTACTAGTATGATATAGTTTTTATAATAATAGGATTTTGCAACACTTTGCGGATGAAATTACATTGACATTTTCAATCGTCAACAAACTGACGACTCCACAGGAAAATTTGTTTTTAACAGATTTAGAACTCGAGACTCATGGTTTCGTGGACCATAATAGCAGGTCAAGAAGACATAACTTGGATGATTATGCAACAGGGGGAAGTGAACTGATTTAATGGAAAGATGACTGGGAATTTGGGAATAACTCATGAAAAGTGTTAAGTATGAGGGGTTTTATCACTGTATGCATAAGCATTTGACTGGAACTTACTCTCTAATTTTTAGAAGGAAAACCTTTTAAACTTGCTCTTGGAATCTCAATGGATGAAAAAATGGCAAGAAGAAGCGAGAAATAACCAATTCCTTGTAAGACAACAACGAGACTATGTAACAAATTCAAGATCCTTCAGAGGAGACATCATAACAGCTGTGTAAGCTTGATTGTTATTAACTAACAATGCTTTGCAGGAGTGTCACCGTGAAAAAATTGATCCAACATCCTATTTGACCAAGTTGATTAAAAGGAAAAAAAGAAACAAATCATGACAAAAGTAAAATTACAAAAACTAAAACAACAACAATAAAAGACAGAAATGAAACACAACAATAAAACCTTAACTTAGAAAGCATAAAACAATGTACTGTAAAGAAAAGAAAAGAAACGCAAAAATTGGAAGCAGAGCTAAGCTACTAGTATACAGAAAATCCAATCAACATTATAACTTTTCACGATGGCCCCTTGCAATACTTCAAGCGAGGACTGTTAGTGCTGTAGGAAAACAATCGTCTCTGTAATTCCTTTAAAATGTATGAGTTAGTGTCCAAGACAAAAGTAAACTGGAAAGGACCTAACACTTGAAATTCTGATGTAATTATTAGCCTTTTGACACATATGATTAAATCATCGAGATAAGCATGGAGACTGACCAATTCACTGAAAGCCGTATGTATAGGCTTTTTAAAGGAATTAGTTGCATCAAATAATCCAGAAGCTAGGTAGTTGTAAGACATAGTATCACAATTTTTAATAAGAGTGGTTTTGTGAATATTTACCCCTTCTACCTTTATTTTATTGTAACCAAACAAACTGTCAAGTAAGGGCTCCAACTGTGACTCTACAACCTGTTGCAAAAACATTTTCATACTAACAGGAGGGAAAGAGTTTTTCATAATTGCTTGCCTAAAAGTTTGAAGAATAATGCAGGTTCTAAGATTATCAGTGGTCTTCGAAGCAGGTTCCCAATTGGAAACCCATTCAGGGTGGACTAAATAGAACATTTTAGTCCTTAATAAATCTCTCAACTCCCTTCAAAAGGTTGCTTTCGGTGCAGAGTTAACAAGTCCTTGTTTTTGCCTAGCTGGTTTCATAGTACACTAAACAAGACTTGGATAAAAACCATGAACATACACATTAAACCGAGAAAAAACATTTTGAAACCCACCAAGTAACTCGACATACCTCATCTCTTCTTTATTAGAACCCTGGACATTTATTTTAACGTTCGTTGAAGATCTGTGTGTCCTAATGTTCATGGAGATGGTTTTAACCACCTTTTGTTGTAACTCCTCTTCCTTCTGTTTTTCTTTATTGCCTCCAACACTCAATGAAAATGAACTCTTAAGAGGAGTCAAGCCCTCAGGAGCCCTATTATTTTCCATGGATATAATTTTCTCGGGCTTAAGAGGTTCATCTTGGATGATAGCACAAATGATCTCATCATTAGGGAGGGCCTTCCAAGATCCTACATGGTCATGAATATATGAATGATATAGATATTTAAAAGCACAATCAGGTATATGAGGCAAAAGTTGTTGATTAGGAGAGGCTGCAAAGACAACTAACTGACCATCCACTGAATTCAACTCTCTATTCACATGAGTGATGTTGAAAGATAGAAGGTTCGAGACAAGTGCCCAAATAGTTTGGGGGTATTGTTCCATCAGCTCATTACTAGGAGAGAAATTCTTACATATCAGGTTCACAACAAGCTTAGAATTCTCGACAATTGAAAGGTGACCACAACCAAGATTAAGGGCGTTCTCAATTCCTAATAATAAAGCTTCGAATTCAGCGACATTGTTCGAGCAAGCAAACTCTAACCTGTAAGACATATTATGAATTTTCCCTCCAGGAGAAACCAAGGTAATTCCAGCCCCATTTCCTTCACTGGAGCATGAACCATCAAAGTGCATATGACATAAATCATCATCTAAATCAATTATTTCCAAAGGAATATTATCCTCTTCGACAAAGATGGAATACACTCCTAGGTCTTCTTCGATATGGTTTATGCTAGATTGTGGAACATTCTCTATGTAGGGTGAAATTCTTCCCTCTCTAAGGACTATGATATTCTTACCATTATGAGGAATGGATAAATGTGTCCTGTCGAGCGAGAGGTATCCACCTGTTAGGGATTTCCAATCTCTCCCCAAGATAATTTAATAATTTCTTACAGGCATAACAATCACCTGGATGTTGAGGGTTGTCCTTATCTTAGGATGAGTGCATAAAACTAAGGTTACATCCTTAATCTCACCTATGGTTGTTTGTTGTAGACTATTATAGGAGAGCATGCTTCTGGCATTTTCGTTTGTGCATGACAAGCCTAGATCTTCCATAATAATCTTCGACATGACACTTGGGCCTGAACCACCATTAATGAGGCAACAATGGGCAATCTTATCCATGATCTTTACAAAAATATAAAAAGTTTTTTTTTTTACAAGGTATATAAAGTTATGTACACCTACTTTATTTATAGAAGTATCCTCTTCATTTGCCTTTTCGGAGAGGTTGGCTACAACAAAAGATTTTCCTTCCATGAATTGTTTCATATGCATCTGTTGTTCATAGACGGAAACCATGTCTAGAAGGGTTGCATCTACTTTGATGTTGGCTAATTGATTCAACATATTGTATTTAGAAGAGGGAGGAGGGGGAGTGATTCTTTGACTCTCGGGAATTTTAGGAACCTGGGACGTGGCAGTGGTTGAGGATGAGCTCGGGCTAGAAGAACTACGAGGAGGATCAAATTTACCCTTGGGAGAGTAGGCTTTGTTCCTAGTGTTAATAACCATGCCATCCTCCGGTTCTGCAAATTCTAGGACAACAATAGTAGCTCCTGGTCTTTTACCAAATATCTTATCTCTGACACTCTTCTTTACCTCACATGTGGTTTCTTCGTGGTGTTCCTTGCAAAAGTTACACCAACTCCGAGGCAGAATGGCCTTAGGATGAAAATTGTTTTCAACCAGATTTCTAAAAGGGGGTGCAGAAGAGGATGAAGCTCCAGGGGTGAGAGGGGAGACAAAACCCTTTCGCTCAAATGCTATCATATGATTGTTCATATCTTGTACTAGCTGTAAGAGAGTAGACATGTTTGTTTGTCTAACCGAATCTCCCTAGGGAAGACCAGTTCTTTCAAGCTGTTCTTCATATTATGAACAGGTATGTAGATCGGAACTAAGATTATCAATGGATTTTTCCTCAATCCTATGATGGTAGGGAGAAGGCAATGCATTGTAATAATGCATGAAAGCGGCTTGGTTCTGAGGGCGGATAAGTTCGGGGATTTGATTGTACAGCTTGGTGAAATGCAAGTTGAAAGAATTGATGGTCTCACCTTCCTTGTAGGTAACATTATTGTATTCCCTTAACTTATCGACAAGGCTTTGGATTACCCGTAAGTGGATTGGAACCAATAAATCAACTCCTCCCAAGTAGACAAGATCTTAGGAGGAAGGTCAAAGAAGTCTGTCGCAACCTTTCCTTCCAAAGAATTGACGAACAAGCGCATGAAAGTGTCATTTTCGTTAGCCCCTATGTTATGAAAAGCATTAGAAAATGCCACTAGGTGTTCATTGGTACTGACAATGTTATTTCCTGAAAACTTAGGAAGATTCTCTTTAAACTTCAGAAGTGGGAGAATATCAGGTGCTAGGTTAAGAGGAGAAGACACATGCCATGGTGTGGTTGTGGAATCTTCTTTGAATTGAAAAATCCCATACTTTTTGAGGACTTTGGTGGGATTAGTTGTACATTGGACAAGGATATGGTGGCTATACAAGCTACCGATCACTGACGCCGATGAATATTGAGAAGAGGGGTCACTTCCTGTGCCACCAAAGCCTCCACTAGATGGCATCTTGTTGATGATAGATGAGGGAAGAAATACGCGTTGGATGAATCAGATAAAGTCCTCCTTAGAGCACTTTCTTGGAAAGATAACACTACGTTTCTTCTTCTTATTTCAAAAATAGGATTGGTTTCAGGTGACAAGCCCCTTCTTCTTCTAGAAGCACGATAATCTAAGGACATGAAAGAAAGGCCAAATTTGAAGAAAAAAAAGGTTACTGTTGATTTCTAGGATGCCTACATCTAACTTCCAATTGTTATTGAACATTAATATCTTGTTCAATTGCTGCCCAAGAATGGTTAAGCTCAACACGGGTCTTAGCAATGTCTAAAATAGTATGAAATAGGTTCAAAGCAATGTTGGTCTGGTCTTGGAGGTCGAGCTCAAGATTGGGCTGCCTTGCAACAGGAACAATCATGAATAGCAAAACTCAAAGAATCAAAATCAGAAAAAGAAATATGTATCAATGTAAATCGAGTATAAAAATTAACCAGAGAGATATCGAATATCTCCCCAGTATGGTCGCCAAATAAATGTTGAGGAAAAGATATGAAATGATCTTACTCAAGCATTTCCAAACTTTACTTGGCTAAAGAAAAGTGATCGGGA
>JZKD02S0298477.1:0-19983 GCA_000966675.3 Picea glauca | reverse complement strand
TATTATCCTGGGTATGGATTGGGGAGGATGGAGGCGTGGTCAAACCATTGATGGTCCCACCATTCTATGGGTTGGCAGCCTCTTCGATGACAGTAGTAGATTCGGGTTGGATTGGAGGGTCATCAAGAATATGGATTACGACAGGTGTGGATGGTGATGTAAAGAAAGTGGGAATTTTAGTGTGTGACTGGGGTGGAGTGGTGTGGACTTGCAGTGGAATGGCCTCAGTAATGAGAGAGTCCATAATGGGTTTGGAGGGGGACTTGGTACACAAATTTTTCCAGAGAAAGACAAAGGTCAATACCTCTTAAAATTGCTTACCTAAGATCTGGGTGTCATCTGAAATGGAGGAAAAGGTTATATGAACTATGTTGCTTGGTGATGCATCCCCTTCTTCTTTCTCAACCTCTTCCTATGAGGTGGTTGACATGTAGGTTCTCTTACTTGCACTAGGGCCTGCACCTAATGTTTTTGTTGGGGTAGACCTTTGTGAAATGGCTGACATGGTGTAGGAAATACTTGTCAGCATCTCTTCCCTTAAGACCCCTAGCCATCCTCTGACCTCCTTGTCAAACACCACTGCATCCAGATAAAACGAAAAATGAGTCATATGAAACAATGCTAGTGAAACACCCAAAAAATGCACAAAAGTATGGTCACGATTCATACTGAACTAGATGTGGTGGGTATGTTTGTTGAGTATCTCTTGTGGAATTTTGAGTCATTGAGTTGCAGTGACCATCTCACTGTGTCACTATGCAAATATGGCATTGTGCTCGACAACATTGCTGACCAAATTTTGAGCATGCGAAGAATCGAATAACTTGGAAATGCGAGGATCTGAACCACGAGCAAGTCTTTGGTTGCGGGGAGGCTGCTGTTTCCAGATCACAAAAACGACAAGTAGATAACCATAAATGAAATAAGTGGTCCTCTTATGGATGTTTTCATAGGCTTGCAAAATCTCTTAGAGAAGATACTATCATCCTATCATTGGTGCGTCGTTCTTGGTGAATTCGACCACTGCTATGGCATCCAACGTACACTTGTTCCACGTAAAGTTATTCATTACCTTGCCAGTGATGAGGTAGAAAGAATAACAGACCCATGGATCATTAATGGGATCTATTAGAGAACCATGACCCCCCCGACGAGTGGCATAGAGATTAGACTAAGTGTACACTTTTTCATGCCATGCTTCCCGAGCCCTTGGAATCCCTCTGATACATTTTGACTTGTCATGGACAATCCTGTCAGCTAGTGGATGTCTTCCACATGTATGGGTATCCCTTTTCCAGCCACAGGGTGTCATTGTGGACTCAGTTGATTAGGAATTTAGTGCATTTGGCGACTTCACTAGTGGTGCGAAACACCAATATGTCCTGTAGATTCATGAGCGTGTTGTCGCACAGGGGTAGGAATCACTGCTTCCATTGCCACTGGAATGAATCATTCGGTAAGGTGGTGCAGTATTGGAATGTATGAATTTCCATGGATGGGTACTGGGAAGCATCAGTGAATTCCATGTTAACCAGTCGTGTGTGTTCAACCTTTCCATGGAGATCATCTAAATCTTCGACCCAGGGTCGATGAATTCGACCAGAACAAAATTGTAAGTGGAGCAGGGGCTTTGGGGATATATCCATGACCAGAGGTGTGAACCATGCTAGTATATTTTCGGTGATAGACAAAGTGAATAGGGGGATGGGACTACAAACACAAATTCACATAGAGCTCACTGGGTGCAAGAACTCAGTATACAATTAGCGCGATGAAACTACAAGAATATCGATTCATTAGCCAAAGATGTGCTTACAAGCAAAATGTTGAGGGTGACACGATGACCATGCATTAAATATTACAAGGTGACAAGAGTGGGAATTACCATCAACTCAATCCCTCGAACACGACAAAATCCACGATGTGATTTAGGTAATTAAATGCATAACCAAAAAGTTGGTAACGAAATAGTAAATCAATTTGGGAAAGTAATGCGCAGGGGAGCGACGAACCAGAAAAAGGACAAACAATTGTTAATATTTAAGTGACTACGACAAGCAGAGATGTAATGATGAGTAAAAAGGTACTAACAACTTTTAATGACCCACGTGATGACAAAAGGGCATAAAATCCAAATTTCAACAACATTAAGTATGAGATGAGGTGAATGCGACCTCCCCGACCACAAAGTGAATATCTGGGCTGGATTAATTGGACAGGACAACGAAGCACTAAGAAACATAAATGCGAAACACGTCACCATTTACTGACATAAAATAAAACATATACAAAAATGAAAATCCTACTTACTAACACACTCATGGAACCAGGAGCGTAAATAAAATGTAATTATGTAGCAACCAGGTAGGGCTTTAGGTGTGCACCATTCACCCAACCAAGTCAAAGAATTCCATCGAGCTATGCCAATTTCACAGCTCCATATTCACGGATTTCCACAACTATAAAAGGACAAAGCCAATGCATTTTGAGCTTTCCAAAATATTTATGATACTTTCTATCATATAAGAGCATGAAGTCGCCTTGCACAAATGATTTATGATTTATATACTGACTGTGCCATGCCTTTTGCTAGGATTTATCCACAGTCTAATGAAAATCTACTAAGAACCTAGCTTCCTCAAGTTCCAACAGTTCCTCCACCCATGCAACAATGGACTCATCCTCGATTATCTTGGTAGATTGTGCAATGAATAAAATTGAGATGAGAAACTCAATTGGCACAACTGCTTCTCGACCATATACCAATTGAAACGGGGTGTACATGTTCAAGCACTTTGTGGTAGTCCTATACACCCATAACACAGTTGGACTCAGCTCATCCCAATCATCTCAATTTGCGCAACAAACCTTAGTCAACTTTATCTCCAAGATTTTATTAAATGCTTCCACTGTTTTATTATCCTGCGGATGGTAGGCACTGCTCTTATGATGTAGAATAAAAAATTCTTTGGTAAGGGTCACTATAGTTTCATTGAGAAAGTGGGCTTCTTGGTCACTAGTCAAGCTCCAAGGACAACCAAGCTTGGTAATAACATTCTCAAAAATAAACTGTGCCACGGTAGCTGTAGAACAATCCCAAACAACTTGTACTTTATCCGAGCAATTCAGGTAGTCGATTGTGGTAGTTATATGTCTAACCTTTGAATGTTTATCTAGAGGATTTATCAGATCGATGAAATCAACAACCAATTTTTCAAAAGCTTGTAGTGCATGAACAGGGTGCATAGGAAACTCATCGCAACGTGACGATTTTCTCACTCTTTGACATACATCGTAGGCCATAACATCTTCCTTAGCATCTTTAAAGATTGTAGGCCACCATGGTATTTCCGATAAGATATTTCCAGCAGTTTCCTTTCTGCCAACGTGTCCTCCTGCAAATCCACTATGACATTCCCATAAAATATCAGGTCTTTCATGGTCTAACACACAACGCCACAAGATATTACCCAATCTCGATCTATAGAGTTAGTATGTGATCAATTGATAGTCCCCTGCACGAACCACAAGGTTCCTCTTTTGGGTTGTATAATATCCTCTCGACATAGTACGAGATGCCATGAATAGGGAAATATCAGATAGATAATAAGGAATGGCCTCGATAGGGAACAAATCTACATCTAGGAACTGGTCATCTACATGTCCACTTTCTCTAGACTCTAGGCGAGACAAGTGATCCGACTTGACATTTAACTTGCTAGGCTTAACAAAGACCTCAAAAGAAAACTCATGAAATAATAACAACCACCTGCAAATGCGACCTTATAACACAAGTTTGTTCACCAAATACTTTAAAGTAGAATGGTTAGTAAAAAACTTAAAATGACTTCCAAGCAAATAATGCATAAACTTTTGTGAAGCATACACCATAGCCAAACCCTCGCTTTTGGTTATGGTGTAGTTGCGTTCAACTTGGGAAAGTTTGTGACTGGAGAAGTATATAGGATGGTCCAAATTTATTTCCTCTGGCTACGCAAGAATAACTTCAAGCACAACTACAGAGGCATCGATATGTACATGAAATTCAATTTTCCAGTTAGGATAAGTCAGAATGGGTGCAATGATAAAATTCTCTTTTAACAGGTCAAAGACTTTATAACAATTTTGAGTCCAATGAAACCATTTGGATTTCTTGAGAATTTGTTCCAAAGGTGTTGTTATGCTCACGTAACCTTTGATAAATCTATGGTAATATCCTGTATGTCTCAGGATCATTCGCAATTGCTTGACAGGGGCAGGGGGAGGCATATTAAGAATAAATGATTTTTTCACAGGATCTACCATCATTCCTTCCCTACAAACAATATGACCTAGCAGATTCCCAAATGGGACACAAATAATAAACTTTCTCATATTAAGGGAAATATTTAGCTGTCTATAGTGGTCCAACATCAATCGTAATAGCCCAATGTTCTCTTTAAGTAATCTGTATACAGTCCAATCATCCACATATACCTCAAGGAACTTATGGATGAAATAAGAGAATGTTATAACGACCCGAGAAAATACCGTGGGGGAATTCTTAAGCCTGAAAGGCATTATGTTGTAGGAAAATGATCCCCACTCAGTAGTGAAAGTAGTCTTGTTCTTATCTTCCTTGGTGATTCAAACTTGGTGATATTTGAAGAACCCATCAGTAAAGGAATATGCCTCATTTGTTTCTACTTGATCCAGTACCTTATCGCTAAAGTGGGTGGGAAATGGGTCATGTACATAAGCAACGTTTAGGCTTCTTTAATCCAAAAAAACTCATATATCATCTGTAGCTTTCTTGGTTTGTATAACGATAGGGCTGATCCATTCAACTTTATCGACAACCCAGCTGTGAGCATCCTATCAATCTCCTTCTTCACTTTCTCTTTGACTATGGGATTTAGACGATATGGTCTATGCTTGACTGATCTTGATTTAGGCTTTAAATCTATCCTCATATCCCCTAAATCTCCCTTAATATGTTTTAATTCTGAAAAATTTGTAGGAAACATGTCCTCAAATTCCTGCAACAGAGCCTATATCTGTCATGGTTTGTTCATCCAAATAGTCTCCAATGGATGCTCATCATTTCCTATATTGAATTTCCACAACTTCAAGGGTTTGGTATAAGAACTACTAACAACCTCCAAGATAGTATATTTAACCTTTCTAGCCCCTTTAGATTCTTGAAATGTCAAATGCCAAAGTTCCTCAAGGTCATCAAGATCTTCCGGGTCTTTATAAATAGTAAGATAGACCGTAGGCAGTCGAGCAGAGGATGAGTAAAGACTATGATGAAGGAGGTACTCATGTTCAGAACATACAATAGGAGGGTGTATAGTTTTAAATTCATCAACAAAAATAATTTTCTTAATCTGTTGCAAATCTATAGTGATTTCAGGGGACTTAGCTAAGAATAAAATGTCTTCATGTCTTCTTCTTAGGTGCCTAATAGGAGACACTTCTAGACTACTTATGGAGTCTTTAGACACAGTAAATTCCCTTGTTGAGTAAGGAGGTGAGTGATGTCTATGAGTTCCGATAGTACTTCTTGAATGACCGACTCTTCTATAGTTATCCATCTTTCATGATGTCTACCTCCTTCCTCATGTCTTGAGTCTGATCCATTCTTTGCTTGCATTTGCAACTAATTTAGGCTTTGCATCATTTGAGAATTTATTTGATTTTGTTCTGTCATCATCTTCTCATTGTCTACTTTGTAACTATTTACTTCTATTCTCAAGCTTCTCATAGTCTCTATTAATGTTTCTAGTTCTACACTTCTCATATGTCCATTAGATTCTGTCTCCGCATTTCCAACACCGATATTTTGACCTTTGGTTTCCCTCTTAGGAATGAAGGATCCCTCTCCTTCCTCCATTTCTCAAGTATGAATTCTTAGCTTGAACTGATATGTTTATACCCTTGATTCTACAAGAGATTGTGCATGCAACATAATTTCTGTTAAATTAAACAAAATAATAAACATGTATATGTATCTCAAGAAAAAGAACTCCAAGAATTAAATATATTATATTATTTTTTCCCATAAGGCTACCAGTCATCTTATTTTGAGTTGACTGTAACCTCTACTGCTCATAACAACTTTCTAGGTGCATGTTACAAGGAAAATCTCTCTATGGCTAGGGGAAAACCACAACATATGGAAATGATTGCAAAAATCAACTCTAATCTCATATATGATATATAAGAAAATATGCTAACGAGACAAGATAAAGGGCCTACCTCATCTAGACATTCATTGAAGTCCACCGTTGATCACTTGACTCAAAGAAATACACCCATAACTTGTCCTCAACAACCAAGAAACACAAGCATATGATGATAATATATAAAGTTATCACATTCAATAACATAATCCATCAACATTCATAACAAATATGCCCATGGAATAATAATTCAAATATTTGCAAGATATTAATTGGACGAAAAAAGAGTATTTCTATTAAAATGTAATCAACAGAAGTGAATGAATTACAAACTTTCGTGTCGACAAGGTTCAGAATCGAGAAACTAAGTCCCTTCCAGCTGGGACTCCATCACTTCAATCCTCCACTTTTGGTTTATCGTTTCCCTTCTATTATTGACCCAGGGTTCGTGTCATTCGGGGTTCCAACAAAGCCTCTTAAACTATTGGCCCTCCTGGTAAACCAGAATGCAACACAACACCCAGAAGGTCCTGCGCAATCTCACCCGAGATAGTTGTAAATGGGTGGCTGTAAGACTCATGTGTTTATAGCCTAGGATAAAGTAGGGGATAGGGGTTTCTTGATTAATGCCAAATATCGTGAGCTGTAGGGGAAACTACTTATTCCTTGGAGTCGCCTACGTATATCCCACCATTTAATTTAAGCAAAGTATAAATAGATTCATAGCAATGTATTAAATCATTCATCAAGCGTAACCCTTAATTTGCTGAAAGAAAGAAGAGACATGCATACATTTAACACATTACATGAGGATTACCTTGGTTCACCCCCTCCTGGGCTGCATCCACAAAGATTTGCCTATTGGCTCTTTTATCATGATAGTTCTGCATTTCCGGCGCCTCGCACTTACAATTTTCCACAAAAACTAGGTAAGATCTATGTGAGGCAAACTAGATCGCACTAGGCTCTCTAGCCTGCGATCTAATCCTCAGATCTACCTTCCCTCGTATCTCCTTTCCTCAACAACTTACAAAATCGATTCATACAGCTAACAATTACCACAAAACATAACATAACATCACACAACAACTCTAAATGATACTTTTGTATCTATATTTATACATTTCGGGCTCTTCAGCCTTTTTCAGAGTATAACCAAAACCCTAACCCTTCTTACGTTAGGTCTTTCTCCCATACGCGTGCTTTTCTTCCTCNAATTGCTTACCTAAGATCTGGGTGTCATCTGAAATGGAGGAAAAGGT
Organism: Picea glauca; assembly: GCA_000966675.3. NCBI lineage: Eukaryota > Viridiplantae > Streptophyta > Pinopsida > Pinales > Pinaceae > Picea > Picea glauca. Next base: position 12,557 of record JZKD02S0298477.1, on the reverse strand, counting down.
TATATGAACTATGTTGCTTGGTGATGCATCCCCTTCTTCTTTCTCAACCTCTTCCTATGAGGTGGTTGACATGTAGGTTCTCTTACTTGCACTAGGGCCTGCACCTAATGTTTTTGTTGGGGTAGACCTTTGTGAAATGGCTGACATGGTGTAGGAAATACTTGTCAGCATCTCTTCCCTTAAGACCCCTAGCCATCCTCTGACCTCCTTGTCAAACACCACTGCATCCAGATAAAACGAAAAATGAGTCATATGAAACAATGCTAGTGAAACACCCAAAAAATGCACAAAAGTATGGTCACGATTCATACTGAACTAGATGTGGTGGGTATGTTTGTTGAGTATCTCTTGTGGAATTTTGAGTCATTGAGTTGCAGTGACCATCTCACTGTGTCACTATGCAAATATGGCATTGTGCTCGACAACATTGCTGACCAAATTTTGAGCATGCGAAGAATCGAATAACTTGGAAATGCGAGGATCTGAACCACGAGCAAGTCTTTGGTTGCGGGGAGGCTGCTGTTTCCAGATCACAAAAACGACAAGTAGATAACCATAAATGAAATAAGTGGTCCTCTTATGGATGTTTTCATAGGCTTGCAAAATCTCTTAGAGAAGATACTATCATCCTATCATTGGTGCGTCGTTCTTGGTGAATTCGACCACTGCTATGGCATCCAACGTACACTTGTTCCACGTAAAGTTATTCATTACCTTGCCAGTGATGAGGTAGAAAGAATAACAGACCCATGGATCATTAATGGGATCTATTAGAGAACCATGACCCCCCCGACGAGTGGCATAGAGATTAGACTAAGTGTACACTTTTTCATGCCATGCTTCCCGAGCCCTTGGAATCCCTCTGATACATTTTGACTTGTCATGGACAATCCTGTCAGCTAGTGGATGTCTTCCACATGTATGGGTATCCCTTTTCCAGCCACAGGGTGTCATTGTGGACTCAGTTGATTAGGAATTTAGTGCATTTGGCGACTTCACTAGTGGTGCGAAACACCAATATGTCCTGTAGATTCATGAGCGTGTTGTCGCACAGGGGTAGGAATCACTGCTTCCATTGCCACTGGAATGAATCATTCGGTAAGGTGGTGCAGTATTGGAATGTATGAATTTCCATGGATGGGTACTGGGAAGCATCAGTGAATTCCATGTTAACCAGTCGTGTGTGTTCAACCTTTCCATGGAGATCATCTAAATCTTCGACCCAGGGTCGATGAATTCGACCAGAACAAAATTGTAAGTGGAGCAGGGGCTTTGGGGATATATCCATGACCAGAGGTGTGAACCATGCTAGTATATTTTCGGTGATAGACAAAGTGAATAGGGGGATGGGACTACAAACACAAATTCACATAGAGCTCACTGGGTGCAAGAACTCAGTATACAATTAGCGCGATGAAACTACAAGAATATCGATTCATTAGCCAAAGATGTGCTTACAAGCAAAATGTTGAGGGTGACACGATGACCATGCATTAAATATTACAAGGTGACAAGAGTGGGAATTACCATCAACTCAATCCCTCGAACACGACAAAATCCACGATGTGATTTAGGTAATTAAATGCATAACCAAAAAGTTGGTAACGAAATAGTAAATCAATTTGGGAAAGTAATGCGCAGGGGAGCGACGAACCAGAAAAAGGACAAACAATTGTTAATATTTAAGTGACTACGACAAGCAGAGATGTAATGATGAGTAAAAAGGTACTAACAACTTTTAATGACCCACGTGATGACAAAAGGGCATAAAATCCAAATTTCAACAACATTAAGTATGAGATGAGGTGAATGCGACCTCCCCGACCACAAAGTGAATATCTGGGCTGGATTAATTGGACAGGACAACGAAGCACTAAGAAACATAAATGCGAAACACGTCACCATTTACTGACATAAAATAAAACATATACAAAAATGAAAATCCTACTTACTAACACACTCATGGAACCAGGAGCGTAAATAAAATGTAATTATGTAGCAACCAGGTAGGGCTTTAGGTGTGCACCATTCACCCAACCAAGTCAAAGAATTCCATCGAGCTATGCCAATTTCACAGCTCCATATTCACGGATTTCCACAACTATAAAAGGACAAAGCCAATGCATTTTGAGCTTTCCAAAATATTTATGATACTTTCTATCATATAAGAGCATGAAGTCGCCTTGCACAAATGATTTATGATTTATATACTGACTGTGCCATGCCTTTTGCTAGGATTTATCCACAGTCTAATGAAAATCTACTAAGAACCTAGCTTCCTCAAGTTCCAACAGTTCCTCCACCCATGCAACAATGGACTCATCCTCGATTATCTTGGTAGATTGTGCAATGAATAAAATTGAGATGAGAAACTCAATTGGCACAACTGCTTCTCGACCATATACCAATTGAAACGGGGTGTACATGTTCAAGCACTTTGTGGTAGTCCTATACACCCATAACACAGTTGGACTCAGCTCATCCCAATCATCTCAATTTGCGCAACAAACCTTAGTCAACTTTATCTCCAAGATTTTATTAAATGCTTCCACTGTTCTGTTATCCTGCGGATGGTAGGCACTGCTCTTATGATGTAGAATAAAAAATTCTTTGGTAAGGGTCACTATAGTTTCATTGAGAAAGTGGGCTTCTTGGTCACTAGTCAAGCTCCGAGGACAACCAAGCTTGGTAATAACATTCTAAAAAATAAACCGTGCCACGGTAGTTGTAGAACAATCCCAAACAACCTGTACTTTATCCGAGCGATTCAGGTAGTCGATTGTGGTAGTTATATGTCTAACCTTTGAATGTTTATCTAGAGGATTTATCAAACCGATGAAATCAACAACCAATTTTTCAAAAGCTTGTAGTGCATGAACAAGGTGCATAGGAAACTCATTGCAACGTGACGGTTTTCTCACTCTTTGACATACATCGTAGGCCATAACATCTTCCTTAGCATCTTTAAAGATTGTAGGCCACCATGGTATTTCCGATAAGATATTTCTAGCAGTTTCCTTTCTGCCAACGTGTCCTCCTGCAAATCCACTATGACATTCCCATAAAATATCAGGTCTTTCATGGTCTAACACACAACGCCACAAGATATTATCCAATCTCGATCTATAGAGTTAGTATGTGATCAATTGATAGTCCCCTGCATGAACCACAAGGTTCCTCTTTTGGGTTGTATAATATCCTCTCGACATAGTACGAGATGCCATGAATAGGGAAATATTAGATAGATAATAAGGAATGGCCTCAATAGGGAACAAATCTACATCTAGGAACTGGTCATCTACATGTCCACTTTCTCTAGACTCTAGGCGAGACAAGTGATCCGACTTGACATTTAACTTGCTAGGCTTAACAAAGACCTCAAAAGAAAACTCATGAAATAATAACAACCACCTGCAAATGCGACCTTATAACACAAGTTTGTTCACCAAATACTTTAAAGTAGAATGGTTAGTAAAAAACTTAAAATGACTTCCAAGCAAATAATGCATAAACTTTTGTGAAGCATACACCATAGCCAAACCCTCGCTTTTGGTTATGGTGTAGTTGCGTTCAACTTGGGAAAGTTTGTGACTGGAGAAGTATATAGGATGGTCCAAATTTATTTCCTCTGGCTACGCAAGAATAACTTCAAGCACAACTACAGAGGCATCGATATGTACATGAAATTCAATTTTCCAGTTAGGATAAGTCAGAATGGGTGCAATGATAAAATTCTCTTTTAACAGGTCAAAGACTTTATAACAATTTTGAGTCCAATGAAACCATTTGGATTTCTTGAGAATTTGTTCCAAAGGTGTTGTTATGCTCACGTAACCTTTGATAAATCTATGGTAATATCCTGTATGTCTCAGGATCATTCGCAATTGCTTGACAGGGGCAGGGGGAGGCATATTAAGAATAAATGATTTTTTCACAGGATCTACCATCATTCCTTCCCTACAAACAATATGACCTAGCAGATTCCCAAATGGGACACAAATAATAAACTTTCTCATATTAAGGGAAATATTTAGCTGTCTATAGTGGTCCAACATCAATCGTAATAGCCCAATGTTCTCTTTAAGTAATCTGTATACAGTCCAATCATCCACATATACCTCAAGGAACTTATGGATGAAATAAGAGAATGTTATAACGACCCGAGAAAATACCGTGGGGGAATTCTTAAGCCTGAAAGGCATTATGTTGTAGGAAAATGATCCCCACTCAGTAGTGAAAGTAGTCTTGTTCTTATCTTCCTTGGTGATTCAAACTTGGTGATATTTGAAGAACCCATCAGTAAAGGAATATGCCTCATTTGTTTCTACTTGATCCAGTACCTTATCGCTAAAGTGGGTGGGAAATGGGTCATGTACATAAGCAACGTTTAGGCTTCTTTAATCCAAAAAAACTCATATATCATCTGTAGCTTTCTTGGTTTGTATAACGATAGGGCTGATCCATTCAACTTTATCGACAACCCAGCTGTGAGCATCCTATCAATCTCCTTCTTCACTTTCTCTTTGACTATGGGATTTAGACGATATGGTCTATGCTTGACTGATCTTGATTTAGGCTTTAAATCTATCCTCATATCCCCTAAATCTCCCTTAATATGTTTTAATTCTGAAAAATTTGTAGGAAACATGTCCTCAAATTCCTGCAACAGAGCCTATATCTGTCATGGTTTGTTCATCCAAATAGTCTCCAATGGATGCTCATCATTTCCTATATTGAATTTCCACAACTTCAAGGGTTTGGTATAAGAACTACTAACAACCTCCAAGATAGTATATTTAACCTTTCTAGCCCCTTTAGATTCTTGAAATGTCAAATGCCAAAGTTCCTCAAGGTCATCAAGATCTTCCGGGTCTTTATAAATAGTAAGATAGACCGTAGGCAGTCGAGCAGAGGATGAGTAAAGACTATGATGAAGGAGGTACTCATGTTCAGAACATACAATAGGAGGGTGTATAGTTTTAAATTCATCAACAAAAATAATTTTCTTAATCTGTTGCAAATCTATAGTGATTTCAGGGGACTTAGCTAAGAATAAAATGTCTTCATGTCTTCTTCTTAGGTGCCTAATAGGAGACACTTCTAGACTACTTATGGAGTCTTTAGACACAGTAAATTCCCTTGTTGAGTAAGGAGGTGAGTGATGTCTATGAGTTCCGATAGTACTTCTTGAATGACCGACTCTTCTATAGTTATCCATCTTTCATGATGTCTACCTCCTTCCTCATGTCTTGAGTCTGATCCATTCTTTGCTTGCATTTGCAACTAATTTAGGCTTTGCATCATTTGAGAATTTATTTGATTTTGTTCTGTCATCATCTTCTCATTGTCTACTTTGTAACTATTTACTTCTATTCTCAAGCTTCTCATAGTCTCTATTAATGTTTCTAGTTCTACACTTCTCATATGTCCATTAGATTCTGTCTCCGCATTTCCAACACCGATATTTTGACCTTTGGTTTCCCTCTTAGGAATGAAGGATCCCTCTCCTTCCTCCATTTCTCAAGTATGAATTCTTAGCTTGAACTGATATGTTTATACCCTTGATTCTACAAGAGATTGTGCATGCAACATAATTTCTGTTAAATTAAACAAAATAATAAACATGTATATGTATCTCAAGAAAAAGAACTCCAAGAATTAAATATATTATATTATTTTTTCCCATAAGGCTACCAGTCATCTTATTTTGAGTTGACTGTAACCTCTACTGCTCATAACAACTTTCTAGGTGCATGTTACAAGGAAAATCTCTCTATGGCTAGGGGAAAACCACAACATATGGAAATGATTGCAAAAATCAACTCTAATCTCATATATGATATATAAGAAAATATGCTAACGAGACAAGATAAAGGGCCTACCTCATCTAGACATTCATTGAAGTCCACCGTTGATCACTTGACTCAAAGAAATACACCCATAACTTGTCCTCAACAACCAAGAAACACAAGCATATGATGATAATATATAAAGTTATCACATTCAATAACATAATCCATCAACATTCATAACAAATATGCCCATGGAATAATAATTCAAATATTTGCAAGATATTAATTGGACGAAAAAAGAGTATTTCTATTAAAATGTAATCAACAGAAGTGAATGAATTACAAACTTTCGTGTCGACAAGGTTCAGAATCGAGAAACTAAGTCCCTTCCAGCTGGGACTCCATCACTTCAATCCTCCACTTTTGGTTTATCGTTTCCCTTCTATTATTGACCCAGGGTTCGTGTCATTCGGGGTTCCAACAAAGCCTCTTAAACTATTGGCCCTCCTGGTAAACCAGAATGCAACACAACACCCAGAAGGTCCTGCGCAATCTCACCCGAGATAGTTGTAAATGGGTGGCTGTAAGACTCATGTGTTTATAGCCTAGGATAAAGTAGGGGATAGGGGTTTCTTGATTAATGCCAAATATCGTGAGCTGTAGGGGAAACTACTTATTCCTTGGAGTCGCCTACGTATATCCCACCATTTAATTTAAGCAAAGTATAAATAGATTCATAGCAATGTATTAAATCATTCATCAAGCGTAACCCTTAATTTGCTGAAAGAAAGAAGAGACATGCATACATTTAACACATTACATGAGGATTACCTTGGTTCACCCCCTCCTGGGCTGCATCCACAAAGATTTGCCTATTGGCTCTTTTATCATGATAGTTCTGCATTTCCGGCGCCTCGCACTTACAATTTTCCACAAAAACTAGGTAAGATCTATGTGAGGCAAACTAGATCGCACTAGGCTCTCTAGCCTGCGATCTAATCCTCAGATCTACCTTCCCTCGTATCTCCTTTCCTCAACAACTTACAAAATCGATTCATACAGCTAACAATTACCACAAAACATAACATAACATCACACAACAACTCTAAATGATACTTTTGTATCTATATTTATACATTTCGGGCTCTTCAGCCTTTTTCAGAGTATAACCAAAACCCTAACCCTTCTTACGTTAGGTCTTTCTCCCATACGCGTGCTTTTCTTCCTCCAGCTATCACTTTCCTTTGTGCACGCTTTCTTGCATGCACACGTGCTGTTCTTCTGCCAGTTGTTACTTCAGTTTTCTGCACTCTTTGTTTCCCACGATCATTCTTCTTTCCCCTTCGGCCTGGTACCAACAGGCCCCCAATACTGACATGTGACTCGTCCTGAGTCACTTACTTGCTTTGTGCTTCCTCGATCTCCTTGGTGATCCTATGGCACTGTTCCTGCAACTCTACCGCTTTTGTCAATGCCTGCATGGCTTTTTCCTTGATGATGTCGACTATCTGAGCTGCCACTTCCTCGCTCATCAGTCTTGCACATTCTAGCTAAGTTTGTGCTGTCTGTTTTCTGGCTTCTTCTACCTGTGCAAGTACTTCTGCTATCCGTTCTTGCAACGGTTCTATTTGAGCATGATGCTCCTGTTTCTATGTTTGCGTAGTGATGAGTTCTGCCATTATTTTCTTCAACTCTTACGTTCCCTTGACTCGTTCCGGAATTGGTATGGTCTTCTGTCACTGCTTGAGTTCTTGGATCATTGCATTGATCCTCTCCTCCTCCTTGTCCTAGTGTTGGACTTGTGGATCCTCTTCCAGCCTTGTCCAAAGTTGCGCTGCTTTATCCGGCAAGTCGGCTGCTGTGCTGACATGTTTTTCTAGCTCCTACAGCTGTATTGCTGCTTCCTGCTTCCTTTGCTCCTTCACTGCTGGTGGAGTTGCCAGTCTAATCTGTCCGCGGAGAGTCTCAATCTCCTTCTGATACTGATCAATTGCCTACGCAATCTGGTCGATCTTCTCTATGGCTAAGAGTTCATTTCCTTGCGTAGTAGTTGGAAGTTTCCCAAAAACTTCTTCCACTTTGCGTTCCAACTCGTTTCTGCATTCTTTCTCCTCCTTAGTTTCCGATTTGGCCTGTGCACAAACTGTTCCCAGTGCTTCTCGCTTCTTTGTTGCTTGCTGTAGTTGACTGCATCTCGAGACTGCATCTCGTGGTCGATGCTAACCTGTAGTTTGTGTGATGTTTTTGATGGCATTCGTGTCAAGACCAATTGGATATGATCCAAATCCTTCAATGGTGTCTGTCCCACAATTTCATCCATTCTCAGCATGCTAGGCTTTATATAGACCGTGGAATGTGCATGTGGTATCGGAAGAACTGGGTACGTTCTTCTACCTCCACCCTTTCCGTGGTCTGTGTGGTCGATGGCTCTATGCTTCTACTACTACTCGTGATCTGGGCTTCCCCGAATTTCTTCAGGAGCTATCCCATTTTTGTTAGTTCCTTCTGCAGTTTATCCCTATGGTGCACGGCATGATCGAAATATTCTACGAGGCAGTCTTGGACCATCCTGGAAATCATATCTCCATCATCCTCCATGATTGTGTAGTCCGATGGTGATCATTGTGCCTTCATTTTCTTGCGTGCACCTATTTCCTATACCGCTGGTCTCTTAGTTCCCCCCGATTCCCGTGTGATGGGGTTCGATGCGGTTTCTTATGCTCCCTCAGCTGGTTTCCTCTGTCCATTGGTTGAATGGGTGGTTTCTATCCTCCCCTTCTGGGTCCCTGGCTGCTCTAAGACATCGTATACCTGAGTCGACTTGGTTTGGCCCGTTCTACGTTTCTTGGGTACTGGGATTTGTGGAGGCTGTATTTCCGCCTGCACAACCCCTCCTTCTATTGTTTGTCTCAGTACTACTCTAGGTATGGTTGGAATCCTCCATTCATCAGGCCATTCACTGATGATGTCGATATCACCCTCGGTGATGTAGTAACACATCTGTAGCCACTGTTTATCTGGGTCCTTCCTTGGTTGTATCCACATGGATTGTCGCCTAGCCCAGAAATTGGCGATGCCCCCGTATCGTGTGACAGCCTCTGGTGTTATTATCCTTGCTCGGCTGATGGATTCTTGTATCTCCCGTAGGTAAGCTTCGAATACGATTCCATTTTCCCTCTTATGCTTGGCTAGTGGCCCAGATATGAAGACGTGATATGTTTCTTCTCCGGGCTATGGTGTGGTACCAAAGGCGATGTATTCTAGTTCTCGCCATCCCATAAAATCTATGAGAGTGATCAACCATGAGTAATGAAATTCCATACCTGTGTCCTGCGCATCTTTGCAATCTACTTGGAACACGTTTGATATGTATGGCGCCCAACTCATGAAGGTGCCTTTTTCACACTGAGCTGCAACAACAATGACTCCTACCGGTACTTCGTCTTTGTGACATTTTCTTAGTAGTTTGTAGGCTAAGATTTTTGCGCCCAATTGTGTTGCAACATTGTTGATCTGTTTAATTATAATGCCTCTTGTTCCCCTGTCAGTGCCATATTTCTTCTTCATCTCTTCTGCCAATGTTTTTTCCTTGGACTTATCGTCTAGAATCAGCGCGGGATCCATACCCCCGGTGGGTAGGCCTGTTATCTACATGATAAGTTCAATAGTTATGGGGACGGGTTTGTCCAACCATATATCCACTCCATGCATAACTACTAACAGTTGCTTGACGCATGCCATCACATATTGACCTCTGCCAAAGTGTGGTATCTTCAGCAACCCTAGAATTCATGTTCTGTCTAGTCTAGTGGCCCACTGGTGTGGCTGAGTGATGGTTTCTCCGAGTTGATTCATGACTATTTTCTGCATAAATACCTATGGTGCAAGCTCTAGATATTTGGTTTCATCTACTATGTCATGGTTGGAATACTTGAGCTTCCTGACGTGACCTAATAGCCGTGGTTCCACTTATAATCCCTCTAATATGCGAGGTAACACAATCTCTGCAACCAGTTTCTTTCGAGGTGAGCTCGGTATCTGAATTCGGTCCTCCTACTGCAATGGTTGGCTCGAGGTTCCAGCAGCTTTCGATTTCTCCTTCGCCATCCATTCTGCCCAATCCGTGGCCATTTCACCCATCGACGCGGCCGAAAAAAAATATGGGATGGGTATTTGTGGAACGTCTGGTTTCACTTCTGCTTTCGGGTTTTGTGAGCTTCTGTTAGCTCCTACGACTACATCAACGTTTTCTGGTGGTATTTCATGGTGGGTTTCTTCTTCTTTGTTCTGAGGCTCATGCACTACTGCTGGGGTATCCTGTTCCATGGCCTTTGTTTGTGGTTGCAAAACCTCCTCTAGTATGCGTGTGGACTCTACTGGGATTTCCTCTGGTGATGGGATTTCATCAATGTCGACAAACTCAGGTGGCTGCTGTTCGCTTTCTTCCAGTGGTCCTCGCGGCCTCGTCTAAGCCCTAGTTAATCTGGCTATATGGACTGGTTCTGCGAGCTTCAGTGGTGCCATAATGGTGTCTGTTGAATGTTTGCGGAGTTCGAATGGCTTCAGTGAGTTCTGTGGTTTCACTCTGTTCGTTCTTGCTGTTGTTTCTCTTTTCCTGTTCTCCTTTCACGAATAGACTGACTACTTCTGTGCCCGTGTGTTGTATGGGATCGTCATGAAGGTTGTCGAGGATGCTTCCTCCATCATGCGATTAATGCACCATAACTGTGGGTTCAATGCATTCGCGACGGTTTCATACTTTCCATTATGCCTGCTCTTCCATCTCAAGTTGGCACGTTTAATGTGACATCCCATCCGTCCTTGCCTTGCTTTAATTCTGCTTCTTGCTGTCCTGTCATCTTTCTTTTATCGACTTTCCTTTTTTTGCTTGTTCCCTTTTTTGGTATAGCCGTTATCTTTTCCCAACTGGCTTCGTGTTTCATATGCGGCTTGTCCATCATGTTGTGCACTATTTTCGGCTGTTTTATTTTTTTTACTGCGTGGTGGGTGGTCGATTATCCTTGTACAGCTTCAGCCGGATCCCATTGATCACTCCTCTGAGGTCTGCGCCTGCTATATCTCTTAACTATACAGCTCCTCCATCTGTGACAACTTTTACTTCGTATGGTCCTGGCCAATGCATTCTCATATTTCCTGGGTGTTGCAACGCTTTACTGTCGTAGATAAATACTAGGTCTCCTTCCTTGAATGTCTTCCTCTTGATGTGGTAGTCGTGCCAAGATTTTTCTTTTTCTTTCTGTACTTGTTGATGGAATCTTGCCAAGATTCTGTCTTCCTCCATTGACAATAACTGATTCAGTCTTTCCTGTACTGCACCTCATTCTGTCATTTGTGTAATAGATGCTACATGTAGGCTGGGTATTAAAAATTCTAAGGGCACTACAACTTCTTGACCATAGAATAGTTTAAATGGTGCGTGGCCTGTCAACTTTTTGCATGTGGTTCGATAAGCCCATAACACTGCTGGTACCTTGAGGTCCCAATCGTCCCTATTGATGTTACATATCTTTGTCAAGGCGTTCTCTAGAATTTTGTTGAAAGCTTCTACCATGGCATTTGCCCGTGGATGGTACGATGTGATTTTTTGGTGATGAACTTCAAACTCTTCCAGCATCGTTCGAATGGTGCTATTTATGAAGTGTGTTCCTTGATCGCTGATCAAAATTCTTGGGCACCTAAATCTAGTAATTACCTATTCAAACAGAAAGTGTGCAACTGTCTCTGTGCTACAATCTTTTACTGGTGTGGCTTTTGCCCATCGTGTTAGGTATTTCGTCGCGGTGATAATGTATCCCGCCTCTATTCTCTTGGCTGGTGGGTGAATTGGTCCCACAAATTCTATTGCCCATTTTTCGAATGCCTGAAGTGTCACTTGCAGTTGTAGTGGCATCTCGTCCCTTCTGTTGGGTTTGCCTACCCTTTGACAGACATTACATTGCTGACAATACTCTTTCTAGTCTCTGTGGATTGTTGGCCACCATAATCCTGGGCGTAGTACTTTCTCCATGGTAGATTTTCCTGCATAATTCACTCCTTCTATTCCCTCGTGGGCTTCTGCTAAGATTCTTGGTCGTTCATGGTCTAGGACGTATCTTCGTAAGATGCTATCTATGCCCATATTGTATATATGTCCCATGATCAGTTGATAGTCGGCTGCACAAACTACCAGGTTCTTCTTCTGCATAGTGGTATATTCTTGTGGCACAGTACTCGTGCTCAAGTACTAAATGATCTCTGTGAAGTAATCGCCAACAATATGTACTGAGAATAACTGTGCATTTGGAAAGTTGTCTTCTAAATTCGTTGGTTCCTCTCTATTTGTGACCCTCGATAGGTGGTCAGGTCCTGCATTTAGTTTTCCTAGTTTAACTATTACCTCAAAGTCAAATTCTGTAAATAGCAACAACCATCGACAAATTCTCCCCCCCAACACTGGCTTGTTGACTAGGTATTTTAGGGCCAAGTGATCTGTAAACATATTAAAGTGTTTTCCTAATAGATAATGTCTGTATTTCTGTAGTGCATAAACCATAGCTAGGCCTTCTCTTTTAGTCATGTTATAATTTTGTTTTGAGTCTAATAATTTTCTGCTTGCGAATGCTATCGGGTGATCCAAGTCTCCTGCTCTTGGTTGCGCTAAGATAGCTCCAAGTGCTATCGCTGATGCATCTACATGTACATGGAATGTCTTCTCCCAATCTGAAAATACCAATATTGGTGCGGTGACCATATTTTCCTTCAGGG
>JZKD02S0298466.1:0-16796 GCA_000966675.3 Picea glauca | reverse complement strand
TGATTCTTCCTCGATTCTTATGAATCTATAGAACCCCACATTCAACGTTGCTAGCGAGCGTCTAGACTCCATCCCAATTTGGGTCCGTCTATCAGCTCTCCATCCACACCTCTAGTCAGAAATTTGCTTTAAAGAAATAGGTAATTTTTTAGGGGAAAACATAACAACAAACATGGGATTTCTAGCCTCAGGAAAAATGGCGGTAGCTCGAATTCTAGTCTCTCTTAACAATAGGGAAGGGTTAAGGGAATTCCTCAATCTCATAGACCTAATATGCACAAGATTTCAAATCCTAGACTATGAAGGCGTTCCCTTCCACTACAGACGATGCCATGAATATGACCATGTGGTCAAAGACTATCCAAAATATTTTCGGAGGTGCCCTGGACACTCTACACATGAAGTCATGCGACAAGGGCAGGAGCACCAAGCTGCAACAAGGTAATTTTCCTGATCATCAGTGTCAAATTCAGTGGGGACACCTTCCCCCACCTCAACATCTTTACAAGACTCCTTGACAATTGATCAACTTGAGCCAGTCAGGGACGCCTTGGCACTCATTCCAACAGTTGGTGATGAGGCATGCACAAACCACAACCCATAGAAAACTCCTCAACACTTGATCAACAACTTATTTGGTATGCAACTCTCTCTCCCCCACCCTATAAATGGTTTTCCAAATACTTTCAATTTTATTTTAAAAGATTGCATCCCCCCGTCCCAGTTCCCCCCCCTCACCTCCACTGTCTCCCTAAAACCCCATTTCACCTTCGCCTCCCTCCCTTCTGCTCTGCTAGACAAAGACCCCCCTCTGGTTGCTTCTTCTCCAACTTCCCCAATTTCTTGGTCTTCAGAGGAACCTTCCTCCAAGGGATCCATGGAATCCATCATTCACTTCCACCTCCGCAACATATCAGTCACTATCCCTACCTTAGACCCCAAAGGTCTTGGGCCTACTCTAGAACCCATGAAAATGAAAAAAGGTCATGGCAAGCCTTCACACCTCTCCATAACACAATCTCATGCATTGATGGACACGACTTTAGGCTGAAAAAAATCTCTCCTCGGGGCCATTAGAGAAACAAAATCCCCTGTCGGGTTTCCCCCATGAAGCTCCTCTCTTTCAATTGTCAGGGTTTAGCAAGCCCCCCAAAAAAATATTATCTAAAAAGGTTGGTAACTTTGCACCAACCAGATGTTGTTCTCTTCCAAGAAACTCTAGCAGATGAACACACAACCACAAAATATCTCTCTACACTCTTCCCAGGATGGGATTTCCTAGGGCTGGATGCCCGTGGTAGATTGAGAGGCCTAGCCATTGGTTGGCTCTCCACAAAGATAAATCCCTTAAACTCTTGGGCTTCTGAATCCTATCTGGGAATTGAGGTACAATTCTAGGGTTTGGGGATGACTCTCAAGATTCTAAATGTATATGGGCCACATACAGACAAGATACTTTTATGGAACTCCCTCTTTAACAAGGAACTCTTGAAGTTAGAAAATCTAATTATCGGTGGTGACCTCAACTTCTCCCTGGGTAAAGCATAAAGTTGGGGCCCCTCAGCTCACCCAGATCCCCAAACTACATTTTTTAGCCACATTTTGGCTTCAAATGGCTTCATTGACATTGTGTCAATCAAACTACTCCTCACCTGGAGAAACTTAAGAGTTGGGGAAGCACAAGTGGAAAAAAGATTATATCGGTTTCTGATCACCGAATCACTGTCATTGCTTCCTCTCCAATTTCGTCAATGGATAGGAAGCGGGGGAGACTCAGATCACTTCCATGTATGGTTAACCTTCAAAGAGGGACCAAAAAATCCGACCACCCCTTTCAAATTCAACTTCAACTGGCTCAAAGAAGAAATCTTCCAAAAATTGGTGAAATCAAATTGGACTCCCCTTTAGGATACGAGGGGAACTTCGATAACCATACAATTCATGGACAATTTAAAAAAAAATAATAATTTGGTCATTCCCTGGGAAAAAACAAAACAAAAAGAAGATGAGAAAGAACTCAAAAGCATTGAGGACCAACTGGAGTCAATCTACCAAGATTCAGAGTCTGGGTTCTCATAAGAAGCTTCACGATAAATTCTTAGAAACCTAGAGGCAAAGTGAAGAAAACTATTGGTAGATAAAGAAGTAACCTATATACTTAAGAGCAGGGAAATCTAGCTAACAAATGGGGATGAGAACACAAAATTATTTCATGCCTTTGCCAAAGGTGGGAAAATGACCAATACAATATGGAGCTTAAAGGATCAGGAAGACAGATCGGTTACTTCCTTCGAAGGGATAATAACTATGGGAAAAAAAAACTTCCAGACTTTATTCAAAGAAGATAGAAGGACCAACATAGCCAACATCATCAAACTGGATCTTTACTTTCCTAGCTTCATGGATGAAGAAGGAAACCGAGATATTTATGCAGAAGTCACTGAATTCGAACTCAAAGACACCTTGCAAAGCTTCCAAAAAGATAAAATCCCTAGTCCAGATGGTTGGTCAATTCAATTCTATTTGGGCTTCTTCGATCTGATCAGAGGCGATATTCCCAAAGTCATATAGGAATCCATATTAAATGGAAGAATTCACAGCCCACTCAACACCACCTTCATAGCTCTAATCCCCAAGGTAAACGATCCTCTCTCCTTTGATGATTTCCAACCCATCTCACTATGCAATTGCATATATAAAATCATTGCAAAGGTAATATCTTGGAGGCTGAAGCCACTATTCTCTTCCTCCATCTCGAAAGAACAGTTTGGGTTTCTCGAAGGTCGACAAATCCATGAAGCAATTGGAGTCACTCAGGAGGGATTTCATAGTATGAGAACCACAAAAGTCAAGGGCACCATTTTAAAGATTGATCTCTCCAAGGCCTTTGACATGGTAAGTTGGTCTTATATCATGCTTCTACTTACTCATCTCAGATTCGAGGTCCCCTTCATCAAATGGATAGTGGACTACATCTCCTCGGTCTCCTTCACGGTCCTCATAAATGGAGCAACCTCACCTTTCTTCACCTGTGAAAAAGGAATTTGCCAAGGATGCCTCCTCTCCCCTCTACTCTTTCTGCTAGTGGTTGAGGGACTAAGCAGGGCTATAGAAAATGAAGTTAGTTCGGGGTATTTTCATGGAATACAACTAACCACAAGACTAAGAATCACACATTTACTTTTTCTGGACCCCATCCTCATCTTTTGTAGTGGTCGAAGGCAAGATGAAGAATTTCTTTCAAATATTCTCTCCCTCTTTCACTCGACAACTAGTATGCAAATAAATATACAAAAATATACACTTTCCTTCTCTGAAATGGAAAGCGAGGATGAAGAAATCTATCGAAGGCTCTTTCCCTATACTTTTCAAGAATTCTCAGAAGGCCTAAAATATCTTGGTTTTCACTTAAAACCAAATAACTACCTCAAAAAGGACTAGAAATGGTTGATCTCCAAACTGGAGAAAAGACTATCTGGATAGAGCTTCAGGTGGCTCTCAAGGGCAAGAAGACTCACCCTAACCAAAGAAGTTCTAGAGGCCACCTTGTTCTACTAGATTTCGTTGTCCTAGATACCAAAAGGAACACTGGAAAATATTAGAAAAGTATGCTCTCACTTCATTTGGTTAGGTACTAGAGACAAGATCACACAGCCGTGGGAAAAGTGGGATCACCTAGCCCAGCCAAAAGCTCTGGGAGGATGGGGGCTTATGATATTCATAGAGAGCAAGTATGACAGTCCTTGTATTTGAGATTGCGTTATCTCCAGTGCCATTTGGCGTCATACATGAGTTGGTCCATGGAGACATGAATACAATAGAAGATTGAGTTAGCTCCAGAGAAAGAAGATAAGTTACCCTCAGTGTCAGTGATTGAGCCACTCTCAATTTCATATGAAGCTATTGTTGTGATAGAATAGATTAACTATTATCAGAGTTTGGAAGCTATAGTGAGAATGGAGCATTCATTGTCAGCTTTAGAAAGAACAACTATAGGTGCAAAGTCTTAGTTCAAGAAGGAACAGTTGCAGAGAGAGTAGAGGACATACTCTCAGGTAGTGAGATAGATAGTGATTTGTAGAAAAAACATAGAGCTAGCACATGATTGTGCAGATTGAGTTGCAGTTGAGCAAGTGTACTAATTTGATACAATGTGATGTGAAAATTTGGTTCATTGATATATTTGAAAGAACACGAGGATATATATATGTTTTTTGGTGAACACAGTGATTCATTAAATGATTGATCCTAGACATGTTCACCTGATTATGGAAAAACATGTGATGAGGTACCTAAAGGGTACAATCGATTATGGACCCATATATATCTTGGATTGTGACATAAGATTGTAGAACTACAAAGATTCAGATTGGGTAGGAAGTGTCACAGACCAAAAAAATACATCCAAATGTTGATTCCGTATGGGATCAACTATGATCTCGTGACTTAGTGAGAAGAAGACCTATATGGCACTCAATTACACAGAGGCATACTATGTGGCATCATGGTCAGCTTGTGGCAAAGAAGTGTGGCTTCAGAAGTTGATTGCAGAATTGTTTGATCTCGAGTTGGAGGAAACCTGTATTTTTTATGACAACCAGAGTTGCATAAATTTTTTAGTGAATCCAGTGTGTCATGAAAAGTTCAAGCATATCAAGATCAAGTACCATTATATCTAAGAGATGATACATAAGGGAGCAGTAAAGCTCCAGTATGCTCCTACCAATGAACAAGAAGTAGACATGTTGACTAAGACTCTATCGAGAGAGAAGTTTGAATACTTTAGAGATGAACTTGGTGTTGTCCATAAGGAGTTTCCCTCATGAGAGGGAGTGATGTGTTCCCTAGTAGCAGGAAGTGATGTGTTCCCCAGTAGCAGGAAGTGATGTGATCCCTCGTAGAGGGAAGTGATGTAATCCCCAGTAGAGGGAAGTGATGAGATCCCCAGTAGAGGGAAGTGATGAGATCCCTAGTAGAGGAAACTAACCCAACATAGGTTGGTAACCCCAACGCAGGATGGTATGCTACCCCAGGATTGGTTGGTAACCCCGACGCAGGCTAGTATGCTACCCCAACGCAAGTTGGTACGCTACCCCAGCGCATGTTGGTAACCCCAACCCAAGCTGGTACACTACCCCAATGTAGGTTGGTAAACCCAACGTAGGATGGTATGCTACCCCAACACATGTTGGTAACCCCAACACAGGCTGGTATGCTACCCTAGTACAGGTTGGTAACTCCAATGCAGGTTGGTACGCTACCCCAACATAGGTTGGTAACCCCAATGCAGGTTGTTATGCTACCCCAACGCAGGTTGGTAACTCCAACATAGGATGGTACACTACCCCAATGCAGGTTGGTATATCTAGCGTAGGCTATTACACTACCCCAGCGTAGGTTCGTAAATCCAACATAGGCTGGGACTCTACCCCAATGCAGGTTGGTACTCCAACACATGCTGGTATGTTACTCCAGTACAAAAGGATGGTGAAAGTGCATAACTTCTTATGATATATAGATTCGATATTGACAACAAGGCAATGACCAAGTATGCAGAAGTGCAGAAGCAGTGATGATGACCATGACAAGAAAAATACCTTCCTTGCTAAGAGGGAGTGTTGAAGATTGAGTAGCTTTAGAAGACATCCTTATTTTATTTGACCAAGACAAACCCTAAAGAATATTATTATATTATATCTATTAATTAGGCCCTATTCTACCTTTGTAAAAGTTGGCCCTATTGTTCCTTGACATGTGAAACATAAAATAAAAGGGTAAAGTAACAGGTCGGCCCAAACCTAATTTTAGGTTGGCCAAAACACTATTTATAAGGGAGGCCAGTGGCTCATTTGCACAGTCACTCACTTACTCTGCAACCAAGAGAAAACGTGCGCAATTTTGAGAGGGAGACACTACTGCAGCTAGGAGGTGACTTGGTGGAGGGTTTTGGTTTATCTCTTGTATGTATATTGGTTAAGTGGTGCACTACTCTTCCCTAGTAAAGGGTTAGAGGAGGATCTTTTGTTAGTTCTCTCTTGGAGAGAAGCATTATTCTTCGTTGGAAAATCTATATTGAGGAAGTTTGATGGGTTTTTCCACTTAGGGGGTTTTCCCATGGTAAATCTTGTGCATGTTGTGAATGTTATTTGTTCAGTGATCCTTTATATGGAGTTATTGTGCTAATGGTTTAATAAGTAAAAGAACACTAATCTAGTTAACTTCTTAAGTAGAAAAATCAATAGGTGCTAGTAAGCAAAATATCACTTGAAGCAAACATATTAAATATGTAGATAATATGGATTTAAAAAAAGAAACTGATGTTCTAGATGGAAGGATCTCGAAAAATTAAGCTATTTTAAAAAAAACAACCCTGAAAATGGACTTCGAATGTGAAATTTATTCCCTTTTCAAAAAAAAGCATAAACGGTAACCAAAGAGCCATGTGGCAAGTAGAAGTTGGTCCATGTGGTGATACCCCTTCAAATAACATCACTTTTACAAATAAGTTGCTTTATGAAGTGACCCACTTTTATAAAAAGAAGCGGGGATCACTTTTACAATGAATTTGCTTTATAAAAGAAACTTGCATCCAAAATAAATAAATTTAAAATAAAGCTACTTATAGTGATTCACTTTTACACTTGAAGTGGAATACACTTTACAATGGATGCATGAACCAAAAATGTGACTTGAACTCAAGAACTCTTACTTAATAAGAAAACTTTTAACTAAGTGATCTAGTGAAAAACATATTGTATTGTTTAAAAGGAGGATTGTTGTTGTTGATGGCCTTGGAGAGCGTGCTCATAAAAGTATATTTTCACACAAGAAAACAATTTCGCTTCTCTATGTCAGCAAGGGTTAGATCTTGGTTAGCTTACCCGGAAAATGCACCCTTTCCGATATGTTTATAATTTTTCAAGATCACACAGAGCATTGGGAAAAGAGAATACGTAGATCCAAAATAGTAGCAACCCAAAAACAAAATAGAAGAATGAAATAAACTGAAATAATAGTCTGCAAAAATTTAAAAAAGGGCGTATTCACACTTTATACCTTCGGATCTCACTGAAATGGTCATATCTTGGGAAAACAAAATCCTTTTCGAGTGAAACGAAAAACATTCCTCACTGAAACAAATGCTACATATGCAATGGAACAATCCTCTCAACCCAAAAATGTACGAAAATGGTATAAACTAGAGATGAGGCAACTTGGCTTCACGATCTCGATCTACAATGGGAGCGAGTCTTCAAACCTGTTCTGATACAATGTTCGACAACAAAGGTATTCCAACAGAGGAAGAACACCTTCAACAATCAATCACTCAACTAGATCAATTATCGACACATCAATATTTTGATGTGTTAAAACCCCTACGGGGAAACATCTGCGGCCCCAACCAACGTGGCCACTTGGAGCAATTTATTAATGCAAAAGAAACAAGTTATAGAGAGATTTACAAGAGTTTTTTGTCATAATTGATCATCTACAAATGACCCTCCATGCTATTTAAATAGACATAATGGATCGATTAGGTGTTAAGCCATGAATCAATGTAGTCATTAAGATCAAGGAGAATATGAATCGTCAGATCAATCTACATTGGGAACATATCGTGACCATCGGATTTCCTAACTACAAATGTATATTAATGCATACTAAAGAAACACACTAAGAAACAAACTTTTACCTAATGACACATTATACCAAGTAGATCTTAACTAAATCCTAAGCGTCAAAATATACTAACACTTTTTGATGGGGAACCTTTTGTTTTAACTTGTTTTGAAAATGTTGGTCCCCCCTATATTACTACATTGAGTCTTCCTGGATTCACCATAGGGTTAACGGTCTGGTTTTTTTCCACTATAGTGATCCCAAATGCTCTTGGTGCTTTGAATGCAAGTCCTCCACCCCAAGAACATCAACCTCATGTTGACCCTTTGCCTTCTTCGCTCATTGCATCTTCTTCCCTTTCTTCTTCTTTTCCTGGTGAAATCCTTGATGTTAGTAACTAGGTCACTAAGAAGAAGAAGAAAATGAATATTAAGAAGAAGAAAAATAAACAAGGGGGGAATCAACCAACCATTGTTAAGCATGCTCGGAGTGTTGATGATATTGACAAGTCTACCTACACATATCGCAAGTCCAAATTCCCTTGCAGGCTTTGTAAGGGCGACCACCTTCTTACGGATTTCCCTAGTCTTCCCAAGGTATTAGAAGTGTGGTCTATGAGTTCCCAACAATCTGCATCACCAGCCTTTGAACATCATGATGATGACAACCCATCAACCAATAATCATCAGATTTGGAGAAAAAAGGGTCAAGTCAAGATTCCTTGCTGTTTCTGCAGAGAAATGCACCGCACTTACCTTTTACCTCCTATGGATGAAGCTTCACAATTTTTGGAAGACATTGCAATTTCCTAGAAACAACCTCCAGTTTCTTCCCATGAACCTTCTCCCAACCAACCATTGGTTGATGAAGTGGTTGGTCTGATTCCATTCTCAGTCGATCCTGCTCTCCCCTTGGAGAGTGAAGTTAATAAAGTGGTCAGTCCAATACAATCCTCGATCGATCCCACTCTTCCCTCAGAGAGTGAAGTGGATACTGCTTAGGTTCTTATTGTCACTTCATATTTCTCTAGACAAGGGGACATTTCACATGTTTCAACATAACCCCCTCTAAGTACTGAGGTAATTTCCTTTGATTGGGATAGGCTGGCGGAGCCTCGTCTTCCTTCCTACCTTCCTTTACAAATCCCATTGCAGGTTTGTGATAATATCACGATACATCACACTATTATAGACGAAGGAGATTATGTTAGTATTCAATCCTCAAATGCCTAGCCAGCTATTGGTTCCCCCCAGTTTGTGTCAGTGACCTATCATCTGTGGGATTTAAATAGAAGATATAGCGAACCTTTAGGGATCCTTCCTTAGATTCCCATCATCTTAGGAGGGAAAACTATCTATATCGATGTTATGGTAATCCAAGGCCCCTTGGAGTTTGATTTTATCCTTGGGAAGGATTATGTTTACACTATGAAAGTTTTCATGTCCACACTCTTTCGAGTGATGAATTTATCTCATAATCAAAACATTGTGACCATTCACTAGTTTTCATTCGTTGGTCCTGATCTGACTGTCGAACATACAAATCCCTTGAATGCTCCTTCTATACAAGTGGTATCCCCCCCACCACAGGTTAATTATGTGGAATTATGTCCCATTCCTTCAATTACTAATGAGAAGGAGCCTCTTGTTGCATGCTCATCTTATTTGGACTTAGATTTGGTAGTTGACATGGTGAACCACTCAATAAGGGATTTGAAGCTTGATCTTTCCCTCATTACCCATACTGAGTCCCTTGAAATGTATTCCTTCTAGAGTGTTGTTATTCCATCTAATGAAGACTTCTTGGAAGCCACAATCAAGGGTTTCGAGCAAATTTTCCATTTATATGTCAAGCTCATTAAAAAATGAAACAGAGGATTATGAGCATAGTTCACGTTTCTATGTCAATCTCATTAAAAATTGAAACAGATGATCATGATCATACTTATTTTCCTCTATCAAGCTCATTAAAAAATGAAATAGATAACCATGAGCATAGTTAATTTTCTGTGTCAATCTCGTTAAAAAATGAAACAAACCCCCCTCCAATTGAGTCGAGTCTTTCACTATATCTCGTAAATGTTGAATCGAGTCTTTCACTAGATCTCATAAACATTGAGTCGAGTCTTTTGCTAGATATCATAAATGTTGAGTTGATTCTTTCACTAGATCTCATAACTGAACCTTCATTTCTTTTGCATGTGTCAATTGATCCTCTTTCTTCCTCCCCCTCCGATGAACCTTTTCCTCTTAGTAGCTAGAATTATGATTGAGTGCGGAAGAAGATTCAATGGATGAAATAAATATTAGGGGGCAGGTTTCCATCCTATGGGAATCATGTTGGAGTTAAGCCGCTAGCCTCTGTTGATTATGTTGGGGGAAAAGTACCAACCTATGGACATCATCTTGGGAAGAAACCCACCAATAAGTATTACCTCGAGCATAGTTTTATTTCAGTTTCAAGCTCGTGTAAAAATGAAACCAACCCCAAACATAATTTATTTTCTAGTTTCAAGATCGCGTAAAAATGAAACCAGCCCCGAGCATAGTTTATTTTCTTATTTCAAGCTCACGTAAAAATGAAACCAACCCAGATAAAAGTTTCATTTGATGGTTTCAATATTGTGTAAAAATGAAACCAACCTCAAGCACATTTTTATTCTCTATGTCAAGCTCATTAAAAAATGAAGCAGACAACCGAGCACATTTTTATCACTTTTTCGGGCTCGTAAAAACTATATGAAAAAGGAACTCTTTGGAGTATCCTTTAAGTTCCTTTTAGCCTCTCTAAATTGGAAATGATTGTCGAGTGAGCTTGTTTCCTTTCACACTCGTTAAAATGATTTGAAAGGGTGTCTATTCGATGTAAGTTTAACCCTTTTTTCGGACTGGATGAACTAATTACAAAAAATGAATACTCTAGTCAACCATGGCTAGAAGAGTTCTCCCTTGTATTGTTTTATACATTTTTGGGCTTGGGGGACTAATTTATGAAAAATAATACCCTTGGAGTCTTCTTTAAGTTCTTTTCATACTCTCTAAACATGAAAATACCATTGAGTTTACCTTCTTTGGGCTCATAAAATTATACATTGAAGGACTGATATGGGATATATGGGATCGAACCCCTCCTTTTTCAATTTCATTAAACATGTGATGGGGGAATCATTGCAGATGAGCTATACCGAACATCTATTATCCTCCTCAATCTCATTTAAAAATAAATAGGTACTCACCATTCATGGTGGGGGAAAATTTGAGGGAAGTGGGTCAGTTTTTTGGAAAGCATTATTGAAACTATTTTTTGTCACCATTGAACATGGCACATGTTTGTGTCTTGTATTACAGTTGGGTAATCTACTTGTATTTGATTCATACCAATCACATGATTTATCTGTACTCCTTTATTCGAAGAGTTCCCATGTGGTTGTTGCACTATGTTTTGGTTCTTATCTACTCGAGTCAAGGTTGCCAAGTCAATTTTTGTGCCTCACAATGTTCAAGGGAAGTTTCACTTCAAACCAACCACTCTGCAGTATTACCAACCTTCATCCTTACGTAAATTTGTGCTCATTTGATCTATCATCTTACATCACTTTCCTGTTTCAGTTTCATGTCAATGATGGGGGATACATCATGGCCCTCCTTCGATGAGTCTGTTCCTGTTGACTTTAACACATTATCTAGGAATTAGACTTAGAAACTAGTTAGTACCTTGGAATCTTCATGCATCAAAGGCAAGTCTCCTCGCCTTCAGTAGAAAGTTTACATAATTGGCCTCTGATCGAATGATTCCACGAGTTTTCAACTTCAACTCATTTGTTCACATTTTTTGGAATGTATTAGGGTACCTTGGGAGTCATTTTCATCACTGGTGTTTTCCCTCGTTCTTGTTAATGATATGAATCAATGATTGGTAATCAATTGGTTTCTACCATGTTTGACATCAAGACATATATTCACATGAATAGATTCATACCATTGTGGGATTGAGATGAAGACCTTGGGAATTGCTCAGACACCCAGGTTGCGATGGAGACTATTTGAGTACTTAGAAGATTCCAATATCTTCATCATTTTGGGAATCTCACTGATGTATATGTTTTCACATAGATCCACTTTGTATTGGTCTATGGTTATGTTTTCTCATATTGTAACTCCACTATGTATTCTTTCGTGGATACAACCCGATTGAGTCATGGAGGTATGGATCCACGATGTATATTTGGTGGCCATATCATTATTCAGTACTTTCATGGATCCATAGTGTATTGGTCGGGAACCATGCTTTGAGTCAAGTGTATTTTAAGCATGGGTATGCCTACCTCATGGATGATATGTATAAATTGTTTGATGTTTAATTGCATCTTCCGATAGGCTCTCCTATTCTAGCACCCTTTGCACACATATTTTTAAAGTGTTTCAACCATCAACTTTTCTTCTAACCTCACACTTTATGGGGCATATGTTACAAACATATTTTTCACCCTTAAGTGAGGGAGTGTTTTTCATGATCCCTAGACATGTTGAGGGAGAAATTTATCACATGAAGTTCAAAATACTATGTGCACATTTATTATTCATTTTTATTGAAAAAATGAAATTAATTTAGTGTGAGATTCCACCTTACATCTAGTTTCCTAATCTCAAGGAGAAGTCAAGAGTCTCATGGATGGTTGAAAGATTTTCTCAAGCCAATATCCTAATTTGACAGATCTTGAGAGATATTTCCTCCCTAAAATCCTTGAGAGATATTTTCTCCCTAAAAATATTGGAGATCCCAATTTAGTGGATCTAGTGAGTGATCTTCTCCTTGAATTGTTGAGTTAGTTCTCAATTGGAAAATTATTCAAATTCCTTATGTGAGAGATTAAGAAGGGAACTTGGGAATATCATAACTCTGATCTTGTGACATTCAAGAGAGAGGGAGAAGGGTTTTCAGAGTGTCTAACCTTTGATCTTGTGAGGAGATAGTTCATGGCATCATACCTATCATCTGGTAATCCATGAAGGGGATAGAAAAATTAGAACTTAGAGGAATTGTTGCAACATTGTCATTGAGGTTGTAAATATTCCATTTCTTTCCACTTTTAATATATAACTTGGCTTATTTCTATTAATGTATACATTGTTCATTTCATGAATGCTTATATTTGTCTTGTTTAAGTCCAGCATAGATTAATCTACTTTCGTCTAATGATATACGGTAGCAGAAAAGGATTGTCTCATCTCTTGCAGGAGGGCTACTTCCATACTCGAAGCTTGGAGATAAAGTTCAATAGTTGGAGCAATGAGGAAAACCTACATGAAAGAGGTAAGCCATCCATATTTTCCTCTTTCTCTCTCTCTTTTGATTTCATTAATGGACATATAAATTAGTCTTAAGGGGAATTTAGTGTCCATTTTTTTTCCTTCTATCTTGGATCGAAGGAGACCCAATCCAAGGGGGATTTCACCTATCTACAGAAGGATTTCAGTGATGGAAACTGTCATTATTGCATCAGTGTTGGAAACTGTCACTAATGCGTTTAGAGGTGATGAAAGTCTACTATTAGATCTTAACAACTACACAAATGAAATTATTAGATATTGGAAAAAATCGCACAATAAACTATATATAAAACTAGTGATTTGTAACTATATATATAACGCCTACTATGTCCATGTGGTCTCTCCTAGATAGACTTTGTTGTAGGGTTTGAAGGCCTAACCCCTCCACCAACATCACCTGAAGATCCCTCCTGGGGAGATAGTCTTGTGAATGTGCTATGTTGTACTATGCTATGGGTCAAGATGAAAATGGAGATTTGAGTCTAACTACTATTTTATGATATGGGAGGATGTTGGGTAGGGGGGTTAGGCCTCCACCTAGGAGGATGAGGCCCTCTCAATGGATCACTCCTAGTACTTTTTTGATCTTGTGTGGACCCATGACCCACCCCTTGCAATTCACCAATATCAAAGTAGTTGACATGGTGACCTAAGATAAATTGAGCCCACAATTTTCTAAGGAAATACAATGGGACCTCCTTATTATTTTAGAGGGTTGTTAAAAACCATGAACAACCTATCCATTCAGTTGTCTACAAAATTTTTGTGGGTGCACTAGTCCATGAAAATACACTTCTTTGTCACTCTAGGTTGTGTTCTAGATATGGGGTCAATAAACAAGGCTATCAAATCTTGTTTTGAAATGTTTAGATCATTGACTTGGTTTCTATCCAAACTTGTCCTATATTCTCAAGCATTCTAGCCATGTAATTAGAAATGTGCGATAACTGGCCTTGGGCATTAGCGATTGAAGAAAAAATGGTATCCACTAATGTAGCTAGTGAAAGGCATGAGGGCTCTCTAGTGTTTCTTAAACATTGTATCAGGGATCTTAATGACCTAAGAACTACATCAATATCAAATTTTTCATTTCATGTTTATGGGTTGGGGTTTGTTCTATCTTCATTTAGTGATGGTGGGCTTGGGTTTTATTCAAGTGTAAGCTCCATGTGATCTAAATATGTTGCATTTAAAGAGAGAAAAATATCATTTTGTTTGTTTTTATAATTAAAAAAAAAAATATGAAAAATAAATAGAAGAAGGTTTAGAAAACATACCTAGAACCAGTCAGACATGAAGTTAACACTCCTACAATGCCTCTTCAAATTTCTCAATGCCTCCTCAAAATGCACTGCACAATTAGGTAAGAAAGAAACCACGATGTTTTCCAAATAAATAATTATAGCAGTGCACACACGCTTAGGAAATCACATTTTTTCTTGAAAACGTTTACTTGACATTGAGTTGGCAAGCTTCTGTGCATGTTTCTGAGAATGTGAGCATGTTCATGTGCGTGCCCATCCTTGTGGACCCCATTGCCACTTTTTTGACCATCAACTTCATGCGAGTGCCCCACACTTATACAATATGCACCTTTAGGAAATTGGTAGAGGGTTGGAGAGATTAGGGGCATAAGATTTATGAGATGACTCCTTGGACTCTGACTACTCAAATTTCTATGGTTTCGAAAACTCATACTTATGTAGCTTCATGTCTTTTGTAGATTATCTTCTATTAAACATTACTTTATGCCAATACTTAGTCAAAATTATGCCACAACAAGCTTGCTATTTAAACCAAACTTGCTAGCATTCATTGTGCCCAAATTTATTAGAATTCATTGTGACCACGTTATGAAATTGATCACAAAGTTTATGGGTATACAGTGACACCAACTTGATACTTATGTCAAGTTTGTTACTTGCATTCAATATGCATGAACAAAGAATAATGAAATTTGATTAATCATAGTAAGAAATAAAAAACTACGTTGAATTTGAAACAAAAATGTTCTTCCAATTTCAAAACCTTTTGTTTGAATTAATGCTTTTAAATTTATAAAATACTATCCAAGAAATGTTGTTTCATAATTTATAATTGAAAGTTTTAAATTTCTGAATTGATGCCAAAGTTAATGGGTATAGTGACACAAGCTTTACATTTAAGCAAGTTGGTTAGCAATCATCGTGTCCATAGAAATGATAACGAGACAATGTTTACGTGGATATGTCAAATTATGAATTGATGGAAACGTTTATGGATATATAGTATGTAAGTTTGACTTTTAAAAAGAGTTGGGTAGCAATCAGTGTACTCAAATTATGAATTGATGGAAACGTTTATGGATATATAGTATGTAAGTTTGACTTTGATGGAAACGTTTATGGATATATAGTATGTAAGTTTGACTTTTAAAAATGGTTGGGTAGCAATAATTTTATATGGATTACCATATCCATATTAATAGTAGTAGATGATGAATGTTGATAGGAATGATTATCCATCAATAATATAGACATTTTTAATTCCATAATTAATAGATCAACAATTAAATTATTGGAGGATTGAATTTAAAGAAAACACAATTATTGGTTGTGTTTTCATCATTTTATTTTATATTTTCTATCTTATTTTTAAAATAAAAATGTCTATCAATTTAATAAAAAAATAAAAAAAATTCTATCATTTTAAGAAATGATGTAAAAAATATATACAAAGTAAATTTGAAATTAATAATTGTTTATTCAAATAAAAACATTAAAACTGATTTAAAATAATAGTTTTAAATAAAAATAAAAAGAATAATAATAATTAAAAAGAATATTAAAGAGATGGTAACATAAAATTTTCACAAAATTATTGAAAATTATTAATTGAGGGCAATGTTTATAAATATATAATAATAAAACCTAAAACTATGGATAAATATATCATTAATATTAATGAGTTTTATAATACAATGACAAAATGGTGATTGAGAAGTTAATTGTTATGCACTTAAGGTTAAGATAGAGGACCACAAGGCTCAAAATAGTGATATTGATGGACAAATTTCATTATACAACGACAAAAGGGTGGATGAAAAGACAATTGTTATGCGGTTAAGGTCAATATAGAGGACCACAGGGCTCAAAATAGTGATACAACACACCAATTTCAATTTGAATGGAAGGAAACCTCAAGAACATCTAGGGACATAAGAATATAATACATATAATATTAATGAGTTTCATAATACAATGACAAAAGGGTGGATGAAAAGACAATTGTTATGGAGCCAAGGTCAAGATTAAGGACCACAGGCCCAAAATAGTGATATCGACACACCAATTTCAATTTGAATGGAAGGAAACCTCGAGAGCATGTAGAGACATATGAATATAATACATATAATATTAATGAATTTCATTATACAATGCCAAAAGAGTGGATGCAAAGACAATTGCTATGCAACCAAGGTCAAGATAGAGGACCATGGGGCCTAAAATAGTGATACCGATTCACGAGAATTGTTCTTTTTAATAAAAGAGAATGGCAAAGGAATCCATAGAACGAGTTTTTAATAGATGCATAGTATGTTTGTTTTATTATTAATGGATTTTTCTTAATTTTGTTTTTTTGTTTTATAGATGAATAGGAGGATACTAATCTACTATAAATTGGAATAACATTGTATACTAGGTGTTAGAAAGAAAGATTGTATGGAGTAACTAACTCTTACGCATATGGATAATGAATTTGTGAGAAGATGTTCTAGGATTGAGCTATGATTTGGATATTTTTGTTGGTAGAAAAACTCGAAGATGAATAGTGTTTGTCTTTAGAAATTTATTATTTCCTTTCTAT
>JZKD02S0298465.1:317646-331872 GCA_000966675.3 Picea glauca | reverse complement strand
TTCTTCTCAAAATACTTCTTGAATTCCCTCCAAGCAACACTTTTCTCTTTAATGTGTTGCACCTGCATAAGTTGATCCCACCACATGGATGCATTTCCCTTGAGTTGATAGATAAAAAATCTACCTTCTGCATGAGAAGAATAATTATGCAATTGAAAATACTTTCTCATGCCCAACAACCATGTCTTTGCATCTCCATCCTTCTTATGATCACCATCAAATGTAGGAGGTTTGATTTTGTTCATTTATCCTCGTAGCTCATCCACCCAAGACCCCTTATGCTTCTTGATAGGGGATGACTCAAGATTCTATGTGTTCTATTATTAGAATGCCTCGGGGAGTGATGTTGATGTCTACAAACACTTCTGGTTCTCATTTTCTCATCAAGAAGCCTGTGAATTCCAAATTTTCTTGAGTCGCTCTCCTTATCCAATTTGTTTTTTATTCGGTTCAAGCTCTGCAATAACTTCATGTTGAAGTCATCCTGTTGATCCTTGGATTTCATAATCCTTTCATTGTCATATTTATGGCTTTGGACATCCTTCTACAAATTTTTAATGGTCTCTACCATATTCATGTTTTCATTCCTTTCATCTCCATGTCCATTGGAGTTTGTTCCTTCAATGCCCAAATGGAGATCCATCCCTCTAATATCATCCTCCTGACTGTAATTCCCTTGTGCCTCCTCCATTACTCTGGAATCTATGTTGATATTGATCTGATCTACTTTTTGTTAAATCTGCAAAATGTGCAACCAATAAAACTTTGTTAGGCTAACTGTTTCGACAATTTCATGAAAATATGAACCATTCTGGTTCCAAGGATGATTTTAAGAATAGAAATTTATTTTAAAATGTATAAACCTTGGCGAATCTTACTAATCCTTTATATGCCAACTATAACTGTTTGGCAATATTTTTGTAAAAATATTCACATTTCTAAGGATTTTATATAGTTTTTATAAAATTTTGGCGATTTTTAAGGTAAAATAATTTTATCCTATAGAATTTGGCCGAATTATTTTTAAAATAGAGAATCTTGTTTTTGGAAAAATCATGGAAAATTAGCCCATGAGCGAAATTTAGCCCCTAAAATCATCCATGTCTGGTTCAATAATAATATATATCAAAATTCTTTCTTCTGATTTCCTGGATATTTGAATGCCCAAATCAATTTTCTAGGTGGATAATTATATTCTACTATAAAATACCTTTCGAATGCTTGCTTCCATGCTCGATTCTGAGTCTTGAGCATAAAGTTATGGTTAATTAAAAATTGTCCATTAATTTTTCTGTTCATTTTTCAACTTGGCGCAACTCTGCATTGTAATTATGCATTTTTGCACCTACTCCTTGGATTTTCCATAGGGTTTCAATTGGGTTTCTTCATATACATATTATGGACACTTTGTCCAAGTTTCACCTTTTCCTAGGTTCTGGGATGCTAGTTACAGCCTGCTGAAATTCCAGACCAAAATACCATATTGTAATGGGTATGCTACATGTGCCTTCTTTTCCATATTAAACACTTTTAACATGCCCATAAATTTGATTCATCTCTTTGAATGTTTTCTATGGCTCAACAAATTTCCATTGACTTCTCCTGTGCCTCAATCTAGTTCTGGAGCAGAAAGTTATGGCTCTTTGAAGTTAGATGGGTCTTAAAATTTACCCTCCACTGTTTGTGTTGTAACTTTCTCATAAAATATTTGTTTTATGAACAATTTACAGCATTAGAAAGCTCTCTCCAAGATCTTTTATTTTAGTTGTAGAGGTAGAGTGTGCCTTGGCACACTCTTTTCTTGTGTTTTTTGCATTGCTAAAAATGCTCTTAAGGGCCTCAAAAACGCATTGCAAAAAGATGACATTCAAATGATATAAAACATCACAAAGAATCATTGGTTTTATGTTGTTGTTCACCCTTCAAGTGACTTCGCATGCACAAATTTAAACATGTAACCCATATTTACCATGCACAACAACCACACAAGGTAAATCGTACTTCACGCACTTAAAAACCATTATGTATCACTTCTCTATTGCACCAATAACTTGCACGCACTACTTTATGTCGCACACCAATATCCACCGTGCACATTTTTTGTTATTGAACTATTACCTATTGCGCGCAATTTGTATCGCACACTGATATTTCGCGCACATTGTACTCTACACACTACACCATGCCAGAGTTTAGTACGTCTCCATCGCACACCAAAAATCTGCGCGCAACACTAACTAAATTGTTGTGCGACAACATATACCCACATTGCGCGTGCACCAATAAAACTCCTCTGCACTCTGCCAACACTGTGCACACCACACACGTCATTATTATGTGTGTGCATACCATGCAATGCTAAATTTATTGTGTGGTCCTGTACACCAATATTTTTATGCGTGACACCGAAATTTAGTGTGCACACCCGCACACTAACATTTTTCTACATGAACCAAAATTTAGTGTGCACACCTGCACACTAACATTTTTTTTGCGTGTCACCGAAATTTAGTGCGCACACCCGCACACTAAGATTTTTCTGCATGACACCGAAATTTAGCATGCACTTGTACACTAACATTTTTCCATTCAGCACCAAAATTTAGCGTGCGCACCAGCATGCCAATATCTTGTCGCACAGTGTCAAATTGTACCTATCACAATATTTTCACTATGCATCAATTCCTCGTGAATTCCACTGCAGAAATTGGGGATTTTGGCTTAACTTTTCCCCCAATTTACCATAGAAATTCTACAACCATGAAATTTGTTCAATTTCACCCCAATAACACTAGTTCAACCTATGCAACAACAAATCGTTGTAAGTTGACATTTCTGGAATAAATTTATCCAAAATCACTTCACGAATTGATAATTTTAACCACTAAACGCGCTCCATCTATCATGTCTTCACCATAACTTCAAATTTGACCTATTCTAGATCAGAATTTGCTAGAACATATATTAAATCGGGAATATCTCATCACTTGGCCGAATTTCTCTATTTTCTCATGAATTTAACAACAGAAATTGCGGCTTTTCCCCAATTCCACCCAGTTGTTGTTACTTTTTACCATGGATGCTCTATAAATTGAAATTTGGCCACTTTGAAATAAATCCTTTATGACATTTCACTTCAACTCATATTTCTCAGCCCATCTAGGCTCAGTGTTGAAAACTGAAGCTCTAATACCATTTTGTAACTTCCTCAGCCATCCATGTTGAGCCACGCTATGCTAGAAAACTCTTATTGTTCTCTCTGCAGAACATACTGTAACATACTCAACATCCAACTGAGCTATGCCACATAAATTTTTCGAACTACGTGCAACTAAAATATACACACACAAAACTCTTTCATAAGAGTTATATATAAAACGTAGACATACAAATACATCTATAAATACACAGATTCACACTGAAATAACAATAAACATATACATACAACATATACAGGAAATACCCATAAAAATAAACATAGTTATAACCGCACATATGATAACCCATAAAAATAAGCACGTAAATAACAATGCAGCATGTAAATTTATCACACAATTGGCACTTATCCTGGTAAGAATGTCACCAACTGCATGCAGACCTTCCACAAACCTCCTGGCCTTAGACTACACTGTTCATCACTCTCAATAGTGAGTCACCCCCAAGCTAGGACTAAACTCCACCCGGGTAAAGAGATTCCTAACCAGTCTAAGGGCTCATAGAAAACAGGAAAGACTTTGTCTCAGGTGCCAAATCAAATTAACAACCTACAGTCCCTCATTCCCCACATGCCTATCCCACCAAGGAAGTGTGCCCCTTCTCTGCTCAACAGTTCTTCGGCTACCCCATTTCCTTTCCGTTCTTCAACAATAGGCTAGACAGGAAGTCTCAGATCACTATAGCTGCAGTTTAGCACCTTTAGGAAATCAATTCTCTAAAATTCTTTCACCTAGAGAATTGTTCACGGGCCTAACAACCTACCTCTTCAATATCCCATGGGCATGACAACCTGCTTCTTCAGTTGAGCTCCCAAGATAACCAGATACACCAACACAAAATGGCTATGGATACAAGTTTAGGTACAATTATGAAGATACGAAAGATAGATCAATGGGTGTGTGCATGCTCATGGATGATTGAATGGATGAATGAATGATGGAAGGAATGATGGGAAGAATCATGGAAAAAGATGGAAAAATGAACTAAGCCCCAACAATATGTATGCATGTCCCCAACTTGACAATTGTCATGTTGGGAGCTACTTTGGCCCACTTGTCCCCAAATTTAGAACTTAGGATAAAATAATTATCCATACTTTATGATTTAAGAAATATTAATATAATATTCCTTTTTGGCTTAAGCTCCCTAACTTAGCCCTTTTCCTTAAATTTTATCCCCACCCCTTCCCTAACTAGTGGAGTTTAGTCCCCAATCTCTTTTATTGTGGTCAATCTGTGTGCAACGATGTATTTTATATTAATTATGAGACATATACACAAATAGGCACACTCACCTTTATCATCTAGGCTCTCCGGCCTAATCATCCCAAAACTGGCTCACCGGCCTATAAAATGTAGGATATACACAGAAGGCTCCATGGCCTCAATATTGTGCACACTCAAGTTGTTGTGTGTGGTATCT
This sequence comes from Picea glauca, assembly GCA_000966675.3. Lineage (NCBI taxonomy): Eukaryota > Viridiplantae > Streptophyta > Pinopsida > Pinales > Pinaceae > Picea > Picea glauca. Next base: position 327,234 of record JZKD02S0298465.1, on the reverse strand, counting down.
AGGAATGTGCACACTTCATCATTTTACTGCACAGTACAAGTAGGCACTATGCCATGAAATGTGCATACAAAATGATATCAAACATCTCACCAGCTCAAGTACATTTTCATTTACACTACAATTGGGTTCAACCTAGGGATATTACAGTGTGGGAACCAAATTTCTCATCCACATACCATTTCAAAAATGGAGCAATGATTTTTCATTGGAACAATCTTAAATGAATGGAATCTTTCATGATGTTGTTGGAGGAAAACCACAAATGAAAATAAATGATGTGATTAGAAGGGTCTTCTCCTAGATTTTCTTTGAACTTTGGGATGTCAGAAGGTATCTTAGCTAGTATATTAGACCATGTAGTGTCATGAAGGATTGGGTCATTCATCAGTTTGATCAAATCCATAATGTTGAGGGATGGCAAGTATGGCATGGTAGGGGGTGGTCTAGCCATGGTATGTTGTGATTAAGAAGAAGTTCCTTGTGAGGAAGATTGGGAGATTTTACCTTTGGAAGATGGTTGGGTTGCATATCTTTGTGATGGAGGACTAGTAGGTGGATTTTTATAGTTATTGGTGCCAAGTAAGGTGAACCCAAGAAAATTTGATCCTAGGATGGTGGCGCTTACTAGTGTGTGTGTTGGTTGTGATAATGTGTCAAAAAAATTGGGAACACCTCCCAAGATTGGAGGGAGGTTTTTCAAAAATATAGAATGATGGGGATGTTTTGGTTCCCCTATGATTTTGGACTATATCTGAATGTGTTCAAGTGGTAGAGAGAAAAATAAGTGAACAAGTACTTTTGTAAATATGGACTATCTCAACAATGATAATATGTATGTAATCAAACAATGGGTATCATACAAAAATAAGTAACAATGTAAGATGGTTTGGGGTTTATCCGCGTGGGGGAATAAATAAAAAGAATGTTTCCTAAAATACCTATCTTCCTTCCTCTAAAAAGCACCGGTCCTTCAAAAAACACTCAACAGTGGGGCATGAAGACACTGGAAGAGAAACTAGTGAAGGTATGAATCAATCATTTATAATGAGGTGTGAAGGGGGAATTTCCCAAAAGTGTTGGTGATATTTCCCGATAGTGGTTCAAAATATGATTAAGGTGTGATGAGGTAGTGAGAGATCACGACCCCACACCTTCGTCGCGCTCTCCTGCTCTCAGAATCATTCAAAATCCCTTCAGCTGAGCCGAAACATCCCTTTAGATTCCCTCAGGAAATCTCTGCTAAAATCTGACCCAGTCCACAGGTCCTTTCTTTACCCTGTCATGGCCTCTGCACCTAACCGCGATTACCCCTAACTCTCTATTGGGGTTCAGGGTTTTTCCCTTCCTTTTGTCGAGAGTCACTGTACTCTCCAACTCCCAATCTCTGATTCTCCGATGCACCTTTCGTGCTATCCTTTCCAAGATATACTCTCACCACATGACCACCCTCCGTATGACCGCAGTCAAACTCTCATCGAGGTTTTCCCTATCGCGATATAAAAGGGTGTGGACTCCTTGTCCTCGGGATTTCCAATTTCCCGATCTGTGATATGATCCTTTATGTACTAGCCCTCCTGGCTAGGCCCTGGTCTACGTGACCGCTACTATATGACCCCATCATATACTCCTGTCGAGGTTTCAGGGTTTGCGATGTCATATTGCAAACGTCCCTTGGATCCGTGATCCTTCGATCCCTGATGCACCTTTTTCCATGCTAGCCCTTCTGGCTATAGCTCCTGGCCAATGTGACCCTCACCCAGGACCCCAACCTTACCCCGTCGGGGTTTCGGGGTTTTCAATGTCACAATATATCGACTCCTCATTCCCGCGACTCTTGATTCTCCGATGGGATCGAAAAGTCAATGTGTTGACAGTTGGCCCCTACTGTGACTCTGTCCTCCTCCGTTGTTGTGCTGATAGCTAGCCCCCACTGGTCGGGGTTTTGCGAATCATGATTTCAAAATGCACAGATCACTTGTTCCCGGGATCTTTGATATCCCGATGAACAAAAATCTGATGGATGGCCTTCCTGTCGGCTCTTTCCCGATAGTGTCGATCTCCTCCATGCGTCCCCTCTCTGATGGACGGTCCCGATTATGTCAATATTTCACGACTTTCAATGTCCTGGGTCTCTTGTCCTCAGGAACTCTGATTTTCTGATTTTCCGACTCTTTCCGGATCTTTAACACCAGTCCCTCTGAATGGACGACAAAGATTATGTCGGGGTTTTTCTCCTAGGGTTTCCCCCGATCTCGTGTCCACGGGAATGTCAATTTCCCGATGTTCCAAAACACCGATGGCACTTGATATCCACCATGTATCCTCGCTACGGATGGTCTAGATCTCATTGGGATTTTGCAACTTGCGAATTCTCAATTCTCTTTCCCTCTAGAATCCTGATTTCCCGATGGTCGATATCCCGACTGCTAAACCCTATGCAGCTTCTGCTCGATCCGACGACTGACGAGATTTCTTCTCTAGATATGACGGCTCAGATCAATTCTCCCTCTCTGCACTCCTCCTTAGGCTTAACCTCTGCGCACCTTCTTCCGATCCAATGGCTGACGGTATTTCTATATGAGATCCGACAGCTGTCGGTCTCCTGCTTCTGTGCCCTTCCTCTAGAGCTCCCCTACATGTAGAAATCAATGGTCTAGATTTGTTCTCCTGCCGATCTGACAACAACTGTGCTCCCAAACCTTGAGATCCACTGCGCGTGTACAAACGCTTACTCCTCTTGAGATTTTCTTCTCCTTTTGAATCCTCAAAGGATTCTTCAACTTCTGTGCCACTTGTAGAGTCTCTCGCATGTAAAGTGATATCCCTTCTGCGCTTCAGCAAACACTCAGATCCCTTGAGGGATTTTGTTTCCCTTCCTTCTCCCTCAAATGAAGAATAAAATGCCTTCTTGGTTCTCTGCTCAAGCAACCACTTGATGAGTCTTTCTGGGTGTTCAGCAACCTAGTGAAGATCCTTCAGTGGATTCTTCCTTCCAGTAGTAGGACTCAAAGAGTTCTCTTCTATTTTGTCTGTGCCTGCTTGCACACTTACTCGACGCCCTCATGGAAGAGTATCTCTTCCACAGAACATTCAATAGTTCTGTCTCCTTTATCCAGTGCCTCTATGCACCTGCTCAATCCCACCTGGCAGAGGTCTCAAAATCCTCAGTGATTCTGGTTCCTTCTTCGACTCTCAGCAGAGTTCTTCTTCCAATGCACTTCAACGCATACGCTCAATGCCCACTTAGCAGAGCTCTACAGAATCCTCAACAAAATTTTGTCTACAACTGTGTCTTCTCCCACACAGCCTTGCCTCCAAGGTATTCAGCAACCTTGAGGTCTTTCTCCTGAGTTGTTGACATCAGTCCTGTGTCGCAGCACGTCTTTATCTGAACCCGCAGTATTCAGAAGTGCATCCTCTATGCACGGCTCTCAGAAACCGCAGCATTCTGTCACACCCTCCTGGTGTGAAGCCTCAAAGACCTTCACCTGAAATCAAACACACTCCCTGCAAATGCACAACTATATTATACATCTACAACACACAATGGAACACACACACAGACATCCACATAACATAGAACTCATGCAGGAAAAACTGCTTCTTGTATTAAAAATGGAAAAATGCCTGTATCTTTACAATGGTGTTCCTGAGCTCTCTCTGGCTCTTCTCCTACACCCATACTTACTCAAAATGAGATCTCAAATCTCTTTTACCTCAGGGGATCTTCAAGCGCTTCGCTCTAGGTCTACCTACTCTAATCAATTACATACAATGGTTGTCTAGTCCAACGCCTGGATCTAGATCTCAGCTCACTAGCATTAAAGTCGATCCTATCTACAGCCTGCGCAAAGGGACGACTTCCATGACTCACCAGCCTAGACATTAAATTACATTCAATTCAGATTTGAAATTTAGATGAGGTTATGCCTCTCTTCAACCTTTGAATTCATGCACGCTGACGTGGCTGGCTGGATGGTTGATGTGGAGAGATGCTCTTGCATCAAACTCTTCAGCTACAAAATCATGATCTCCTAATCATGTGCTTCCCCTCTAAGCGGTTGGAAATCCTCTTGGATATCAAACAAATATCTGGAGCTTTCCATCTGCTCCATTCTCCTGCTACTGCTTCTGCTTTTGTTCTACTACTGCTGCTACTGCCTCTTCTCTGCCCAGCTTTTCCTCGCTGGTAGTGTCTGCTGACTTCAAAATCAACTCCATGATCTCTTCGATCACTGTATCCAACTGCTCCCTTGGCTGGTCCTGTTTATGCAGTCTCCTCAGCTGCAAAAATTTTTGGCCATTGGGAAAATCATCATGATCTCCCACGCCATCTTCTTCATCTATTTCCAACTTCACCTGTTGGATGTGCATGCCCTACTCTTTTACCCTCTCTTCTAGGGCTTCAATTTGATCCCACAGTTCAGCAAAATATATGTTGTCTGCCTCTTCCTCTTCTGCTTCTTCAACCTCCCTTGTTGCAGTATTTTCAACTTCCAAAGTGTACTCCAATCCCTCCTTGACAGTCATCGTTAGCTGTGATTGTTCTGCTATTACACCATCTGCAACACAAATTTCTGCCTCCTCCTGGCCACATGGTAGGAATAGTCCAATTCCCCCAATCATCAGAATATCATCCAGATCTTTCTCCTCTTTTGTCAGTTGCACCTGCTGATCCAAATCCATCTGCTCTATTAGCTTCTTGATTTGAATCCAACTCACTTCTGAGTTTATGAGACCCACAGATACTCTCATCTGCTCATCCCTGCCCACCTGGTAGTATGGGATGTCCCTGTTTCCCTCCTGGCAAACTATGAGATCAATCGATCCCATATTCATTAGAACTCCTTACTGAATTGAACTCTCCTCCGAGCCCATGAGACCTTCATATGGACTCGCATTTTCATCTCTTCCCACCTAACAGTTTAAGATTCTTTCGCTGCCCTCCTGGCAGTTTTTGAGATCCCGCAGTGATCTCCTTTCATTGCCCAACTAGCAATGCAAAGTTTCCTGGTTGTCCTCCTGACAACCTGTGAGATCCTTAGCTGATCTCAACTCATTGCCCACTTGGCAAACCAGAATTTCCTCTTCTCTTCCTTCATGGAAGTCTTCGAGATCATCAGCCGATCTCATTTCAGATTCCAAATCGTTGAGACTTTCCCCAGTCTCTGGTTCGCATACCTGAACCATCTTCTTCTCCTGTCGCACCTTAAATTCGAGTCTCACCAATTCTCTCTTTATATCTGTGAGCTCTTCATCCATGTCCTCTTAGCTCCACAACTCTCTTCTCCCAGCATACCTATGGCCTTCAGTATCCCTATTGATACCTTTATTTGCCTTCCTAGAAAATCTGCTGCTGTCACTCTGCATCTTGAGTGTGTCCAACTTCATCTTACAGTTCTGTTGACTGTCTATGGACTGCTGCCTACCTGCAAACAAGTCCTTACAGAGTCCTCAGTAACTCTGTCATCCTTCTACTTTCCTCTCGCTTCACCTGAAATATACAGATGGAGTTCCCGCTCTGATACCACTTGATGCAGTAATAAAGTTGCAACCACACCCACCTTCGTCGCGCTGTTCTACTCTCAGGAACGTTCAAAATCCCTTCAGCTAAGTCGAAGCAGCCCTTTAGATTCCCTCGAGAAATCTCTGCTAAAATATGACCCAGTCCATAGGTCCTTTCTTTACCCTGTCATGACCTCTGCACCTAACTGTGGTTACCCCTGACTCTCTATCGGGGTTCGGGGTTTTTCCCTTCCTGTTGTCGAGAGTCACTGTACTCTCCAACTCTCGATCTCCGATTCTCCGATGCAGCTTTCATGCTATCCCTTCCAAGCTATACTCTCACCACATGACCACCCTCCATATGACCGCAGTCAAACTCTCATCGGGGTTTTCCCTATAGAGATAGCAAGGGGTGTGGACTCCTTGTCCCTGGGATTTCTGATTTCCCAATCTGCGATATGCTCCTTTATGTACTAGCCCTCTTGGCTAGGCCCTGGTCCACGTGAACGCTACTATATGACCCTGTCATATATACTCCTGTCAGGGTTTCAGGGTTTGCGATGTCATATTGAAAACGTCCCTTGGAGCCGCGATCCTTCGATCCCCAATGCACCTTTTTCCATGCTATCCCTTCTGGCTATAGCTCCTGTCCAATGTGACCATCACCCGTGACCCCAATCTTACCCCATCGAGGTTTCAGGGTTTTCAATGTCACAATATATGGACTCCTCATCCCCGCGACTCCCTATTCTCCGATGGGATAGAAATGTCGACGTGTGGACAACTAGCCCCTACTGTGACTCTTTCCTCCTCCGCTGCTGTGTTGACAACTGGCCCCCACTGGTCAGGGTTTCGCGAATCACGATTTCAAAATGGACAGATCACTTGTCCCTGGGATCTCCGATATCCCGATGAACAAAACTCCGATGGATGGCCTTCCTGTCGTCTCTTTGCCGATAGCGCCGATCTCCTACACGCATCCCCTGTCTGATGGACGATCTCGATTATGTCAGGATTTCGTGACTTTCAATGTACTGGGTCTCTTGTCCTCAGGAACTCTGATTTCTCGATTTTCCAACTCTTTTTAGATATTTGACACCTATCCCTCTGAACGGATGGCTCAGATTATGTCGGGGTTTTTCTACTGGGGTTTCCCTCGATCTAGTGTCCACGGGAATGTCAATTTCTTAATGTGCCAAAACACCGATGGTGCTTGATCTCCACCACATATCCTCGCTACAGATGGTCTAGATCTCATCGGGATTTCGCAACTTGCGAATTCTCAATTCTCTTGCCCTCTAAAATCCTGATTTCCCAATGGCCAATATCCCGACTGCTAAACCCTGTGTAGCTTCTGCTCGATCCGACGACTGACAGGATTTTTTCTCCAGATATGATCGCTCAGATCAATTCTCCCTCTCTGCACTCCTCCTGAGGCTTAACCTCTGTGCACCTTCTCCCGATCCAATGGATGATGGGATTTCTATATGAGATGCGACGGCTGCCGGTCTCCTACTTCTGTGCCCTTCCTCTAGAGCTCCCCTGGAGGTAGAAATCAATGGTCCAGATTTGTTCTCCTGCCGATCTGAAGATTACTGTGCTCCCAAACCTTGAGATCCACTGCGCATGTACACATGCTTACTCCTCCTGAGCTTTTCTTCTCCTTTCAAATCCTCAAAGGATTCTTCAACTTTTGTGCCACTTGCAGAGTCTCTCGCACGTAAAGTGTTATCCCTTCTGTGCTTTAGCAAACACTCAGATCCCTTGAGGGATTTTGTTTCCCTTCCTTCTCCCTCAAATGAAGAATAAAATGCCTTCTTGGCTCTCTACTTAAGCAACCTCTTGCTGAGTCTTTTTGGGTGTTCAACAACCTAGTGAAGATCGTTTAGTGGATTCTTCCTTCAAGTAGTAGGACTCAAAGAGTTCTCTTCTCTTTTGTCTGTGCCTGCCTGCACACTTACTCGACGCCCTCCTGGTGGAGTATCTCTTCCACAGAAAGTTCAACATTTATGTCTCCTTTATCCAGTGCCTCTATGCATCTGCTCAATGCCCACCTAGTAGAGCTCTCAAAATCCTCAGTGATTCTGGTTCCTTCTTTGACTCTCAATAGAGTTCTTCTTCCAATGCACCGCAATGCATACGCTCAATGCCCACTTAGCAGAGCTCTACAGAATCCTCAAAAGAATTTTGTCTACAACTGTGTCTTCTCCCACACAGCCTTTCCTCCAAGGTATTCAAAAACCTTGTGGTCTTTCTCCTGAGTTGTTGACTTCAGTCCTATGCCGCAGCACATATTTGTCTGAACCCAAAGTATTCAGAAGTGCATCCTCTGTGCACTGCTCTCAGAACCCACAACGTTCTGTCACACCCTCCTGGTGTGAAGCCTCAAAGACCTTCACCTGAAATCAAACACACTCCCTGCAAATGCACAACTACAGTATACATCTACAACACACAATGGAACACACACACAGACATCCACATAACATAGAACTCATGTAGGAAAACTTGTTGCTTGTATTAAAAATGGAAAAATGCCTATATCTTTACAATGGTGTTCCTGATCTCTCTTTGCATCTTCTCCTACACCCATACTTACTCAAAATGAGATCTCAAATCTCTTTTACCTGAGGGGATCTTCGAGCGCTTCGCTCCAGGTCTACCTACTCTAATCAATTACATTCAATGGTTGTCTAGTCCAATGCCTGCATCTAGATCTCAACTCATTTATCATTAAAGTTGATCCTATCTACAGGCTGCACAAAGGCATGACTTCCATGGCTCACCAGCCTAGACATTAAATTACATTCAATTCAGATTTTAAATTTAAATGAGGTTACGCCTCTCTTCAACCTTTGAATGCATGCGCGCTGACGTGGCTGGCTGGATGGCTGACGTGGAGAGATGCTCCTGCATCAAACTCCTCAGCTACAAAATCATGAGCGCCTGCTCATGCGCTTCCCCTCTAAGCGGTTGGAAATCCTCTTGGATCTCAAACAAATATCTGGAGCTTCCCATCTGCTCCATTCTCCTGCTGCTGCTGCTGCCTCTTCTCTGCCCAGCTTTTCCTCGCTGGTAGTGTCTAGTGACTTCAACATCAACTCTATGATCTCTTCGATCACTGTATGCAGCTGCTCCCTTGGCTGGTCCTGTTTATGTAGTCTCCTCAGCTGCAAAAATTTTTGGCCATTGGGAAAATCATCATGATCTCCCACGCCATATTCTTCATCTGTTTCCAACTTCACCTGTTGGATGTGCACGCCCTACACTTTTACCCTCTCTTCTAGGGCATCAATTTGATCCCACAGATCAACAAAACATATGTTGTCTACCTCTTCCTCTTCTGCTTCTTCAACCTCCCTTGTTGCAGTATTTTCAGCTTCCAAAGTCTGCTCCAATCCCTCCTTGACAGTCATCGTCAGCTGTGATTGTTCTGCTATTGCACCATCTGCAACACAAATTTATGCCTCCTCCTGGGGACATGGTAGGAATACTCCAATTCCCCCAATCATCAGAATATCATCTAGATCTTTCTCCTCTTTTGTCAGCTTCACCTGTTGATCCAAATCCATCTGCTCTGTCAGCTTCTCGAGCTGAATCCAACTCACTTCTGAGTTTATGAGACCCACAGATACTCTCATCTACTCATCCCTGCCCACCTGGTAGTATGGGATGTCCCTGCTACCCTCCTGGCATACTATGAGATCAATCGATCCCATCTTCATTAGCACTCCTTGCTGAATTGAACTCTCCTCCGAGCCCATGAGACCTTCAGATGGCCTCACATTTTCATCTCTGCCCACCTGACAGTTTAAGATGCTTTTGCTGCCCTCCTGACAGTCTTTGAGATCCCGTAGTGATCTCCTTTCATTGCCCAACTGGAAATGCAAAGTTTCCTGGTTGTCCTCCTGACAGCCTGTGAGATCCTCAGCTGATCTCAACTCATTGTCCACCTGGAAAACTAGAATTTCCTCTTCTCTGCCTTCATGGAAGTCTTCGAGATCATCAACCGATCTCATTTCAGATTCCAAATCGTTGAGACTTTCCCCAGTCTCTGGTTCACATACCTGAACCATGTTCTTC
>JZKD02S0298465.1:285471-300771 GCA_000966675.3 Picea glauca | reverse complement strand
TTTTAGTACGAAAGTAGAAAAGTAAATTAAAACATGCATTATAAACGTTTAGAATTAAGAAGACACTCTATATTTAAAAAAATATTTTATTTAATTGAAAATGGTGTTAATATGTGTAAACATACATGTATGAGCTAAAACAAACGATACAAATTGAGTGAGAAGATGGTTGATAAAGATTAAGATATCATTGATACTATTTAGTTTCATTTATTATATGATATCATAATTATGTGTAAATCATGGATATATTTAGATTTACTGAAATAATATTAAATGTTATGAGTTTGTGCATAGATTTAGGATTATGAAAATGGTTATATATAATATGTCTAATTTAAACTTTTATAATATGTAGACAATGTTATTTGATGTGTGTTTCTACATGTGTTTAGAGACAAGGGCTAGTGTTTCCAACTTAGCTTATAAATAGTTAAAGGTTGTAATAAGGAGATGACATGTGTACTATCTAAATAGGGGAAGAAGAAAGTGGATTTAGTATTTAGTCCCTCACCAATAGTAAATGGTATAGAGTTAATGAAGTCTCACTTGTATTAAATTTGTTTCATCTCCATGTAAATATGTGTATAAGAGTTGGAGTGAACATCTCTCTCATCATAGTAGTTGAGAAGGGTTGGAGTCACCATAGCTCCACCCATAATATTGGTAATGGTCCAGATTTTTCATAAACAAAATATAATTTATATAAAGTTTATTTTAAAATGATATTTTTATAACGATAAAGGTGCATTCATGAAATTAATAAAATGCAATCATTTAAATAAAAGAAATATATATAACAAAATAACATCTACATAAATATCATTTAGAAATGATATTTTATAATGATAGAAGTGCATTCATGGAATTGATGTTTTTATAGATAAAGTCTAATTATTTAAATAAGAAATATATATATGAAAATAAGACTTGCTTTAGTACACAGGTAGAAAAGTAAAATAAAACATGCATTATAAACGTTTAGAATTAAAAAGACACTATATATTTAAAAAATTATTTTATTTTATTGAGAATGGTGTTAATATGTGGAAACATACATGTATGAGCTAAAAAAAACGATACAAATTGAATGAGAGGATGGTTGATAAAGATTAAAAAATGTAGTTAGAATACTAGTGCATAATAAGCATATTGAGGAATAAAAAAATAGGAATTATTTCTTAAGTGTCATACATTTTGCATGTATTATAAAAGAAGATGGAAGGTGGCCATGAGAAGCACCTTATGCATCCTAAGGCTACATGGATGTTAAATTTGCATGGAGAATTGTAGGAGAGAATAAAAAATTAGGAATTATTCCTAAAGTGGCATGCAACATTTTGCACGTATTATAAAATAAGATGGAAGGTGGCCATGAGAAGCACCTTATGCACCCTAATGCTACATGGATGTAATAATGTTAAAATTTGCATGGATAATTGTAGGAGATGAGATTGAGGTATGATTGTACAACATTCTAGTTGGGTTTGGTTCTTGTTGTGGGGATTCCACATTTTTTCATTTGGTCCTATCCTTATCCTTTAGTGGAGTGGGTAATTCCCTTTCACACTTGTTGTTTGTATACTTTTCATAAAACCTTTGCATCTCAAAGTTTCTAGGGGAAGAAAAGTACCCTTAGGATATGGTAGGGTGGTTAACCAATGGGCTCAATTTGATTTCCATGAAAATAATTTGGAACAATTGTTGTAGAAGATCCTTCAAAAAATTCTTAGAGAAAATTTCGAATAGTTCAAATGTGGAGAAGAGAATCATTTAACAAAAAATAATTGTTTTAAAAATTCAACAAGAGTTCTTATTTGTTCAAGAGCATGGTTAAAAAATTATAATTAGTTTTGAACCTACAAATTGATTCAAGATATTAACCCCTTATCATCGATTTACCCATTGTAGAAAATCTTAGTCATGATGGAAGCATGTAACACTATATGTCAAAGAAATTAGTTTGATTTTTTCTCATACTATGAAGGTGTAATTGATTCAAGATATTAACCCCTTATCATCGATTTACCCATTGTAGAAAATCTTAGTCATGATAGAAGCATGTAACACTATATGTCAAAGAAATTAGTTTGATTTTTTCTCATACTATGAAGGTGTTTGTGCCATGTGAGGACATTTTATAATGATTTGCTACATGAAAAATAAGAAAATTATATCACTTCTTTTTAAGGATAAATGAGTAACTTTTATGGGTTTTTTCTATTGTTATGATGTAAATGGTTTAGCTAAATTTAGACATGTAATAAAATCTATATATGGTAACTTATTGACTTCAATGATATTTATTTTTTATTTTTTATTTTTTATTTTTTATTTGAGGAACTCATGTTTACCTGAATTCAAAACCTAAGATAGTAAGTGATTATTGTACTTTTATATCCTCACAACTAATATTCACTTTGATAAGAGTGATTTTATGAGGTATATGTTTATAATAAAACCATTTAAAGGAGGCATTCATATGTTTTTATTTTATATAGTATGCATAGTACAAATTGATAATTTTTTATTATAAAAAATAAATAATGTGTTTATATAAACAATTATTTTTGGGAGACAACCAATAGTGTTATATTTGTAATTATTTATAATATGACTAAATCTTAGTAGTATCTATCATATGATTGATTCATTAGCTTGTACTATATATACTAGTTTAATTGGTCATCAATTACCATCATTTTATAGTTTATTTAATAGTTTATATTTATTTCTAGTTGAGTATTTTCATATTTTATTTTTATTTTTTTTATTCATTATTTATTTAATACAAATTTATATGATATAAATAATTTATTAGATTCCATGAATTTTTACAAAATGTCATTATACTATACAATATTGATGTTAATCCAATATGAGTGTAATGAATGTATAAAAATATATACCTAAACAAAAAATAAAAATATTGTATATGTGAAATATGTGAACAAAAAAAGAGATTAAATTATATATATGTAAACTTATAAAATTAAACAATATTATACATAAAATCAAGTAGAAACATATATAATATAGACACACACAACAACAAAAAATAAAATTGAAGTCAAGTACAATAATATGTTACCAATTGATCTGCTTATACATGATAAACATCGCCTTGCCTCTATATATGATAAGAGAAAACACTCGAACAACTCATATATAGTAGCATTAGATGGAGCACAAACAATAATTCATAGTTTAGGGAAATGTATATGTAGAATAGGAAAAAGATTTTGATCCATATTTTGAAAGACATCATCTATGGATCCTATGCCAATAACCCCCAAAACTATTCAAATCACCGTTGGCTTCCTTATATATTTCTAGGGAAAGATTTTTAAGAAATTCACCATAATAATGTTGATATTGGACAATATGAATAAAATTCAACATGCATGTTATCACCTAAAATTCACTTATATAGCTATACATGTGATTACCATAAGCATCATCGATTCAATACATCAAAGTACATAATCATGGAATTATTACACTTTACTTATCAGAGAAAAAAAATATGTAAAATGGGTTTTGAAGTCATCTGTGTGACTCAATAATGTGAGTTTCGCACGATCTACACATGTATGTGTGTTTGTTCCTTCAGAACTTGTGCATGTTGAACATAAGTGAATTTTCAACCACATTTGATGCATTTATGAAAAACTCACATCATAAGTACTCTCAAGTTGAAGTATAAAGAGCTCTCAATCTCCTTAGCATTCAATTTTGGTACCTTAAGTGGTTCCATGTCTACTTAGACATGGGAAGACACACCCAGGTGGCACCTCTTTCTCACTTGGACCAGGTTGTCATTGAGCTTGATAAAATCCTATAAATAAAGAACATGGGTATGGATATAACATATAGAAGACAAAATCATTGTTATGATATTTGTACGACTCTTGGAGAATCATCTTTCTCAAGGCCTTGTTCTTTCACCCATAGCACCAAGCTTATGCATTTATCTATCCCTTTGGAGAGATTTTTTCACACTTCTTATTTATCTAGAGAAAGAGAAGGTTCCAAGGGACAACAAAATACCCTCCTGGTGAGGAGAATGGAGCCCACATGTTCATCAAAGTCCCATACAATGTTATTTTTTCATCCTTTTCCACTGGTATACATCTCGTCCTTGCTTTTTTTTTTTTTGTCACTTCCCATGCCCATACTTGTTATGTTTATGTTTTATTTTGTTTATTTCTCATTGATGGATGTTTTGTGAATTTTGTTTCATTCTAACATTCTAAATGTGGTGTTACTTCTTCCTAGATAACACTTAATGGTATGTTTTTTCTCATCCAAGTGACAAAAAAATACCAAATAGATTAGCGACTTCACTAGTTTTCTACGTCATAAATATTTTCCCTTAGGATGGTGAAGCCTTTTATTTTATTTTATTTTTGTTGTAGGATGAAAAATCATCCCAATCATAGGTTCAAATTGATATTTCAGACCCCTATCACTGTTGGAACTTGTGCGGAGGTTTTCCAATTGTGATGATACACTATACATGAATTTCAAAAGAACAGACATGTGGAGTTGTGCAAGTCTCTCCCATCACAACAATTTCTACCAGTGTGATATGCACAATTAACAAACCTATCAACACTTCAACCCATGCAAATCCTTTTTCTCACTCGGCCACATTTGTTTTTCACTTTGGATTTCCAATAGGGGTTAAGAGTTAAATTAATTGCACTTTTTAAGAAGCAACTATTTACTTTTATGTTCATTCTTGCATAGAGAATGAATAACTTATATTAGTAGAGGACACAAAAATAACCAATTTTTCTTTTTCCTTACCATGTGGATGGCCTCCTAAGCATATGAAACTTGTTGGTTTGAAGTTTTTCTTTCATCAATCATTTTTGGGAATAGGATCTTCTCTTCTCTACCTTGATTATGCTCTCCACCTCACACTCTCTCAAGTGATCTTGGTAGATTGAAGAAGTCTAAAACATTTCTCCATCTCCCTTGTTTATTCAAAACACATAGAAATTAAACCAAACGTTTGAAAGTAAGAACCCAAACAAGTGATCATATTTATTGTTTGTAAAAAATAGTTAGGTAGTTAAAATTTATGAAAGGACCCCATATGTCCATATCTTGACAATCTAGGACTAGTTTTGATTTCAAGCCAATTACGATTTCACAAGGTTGAAAATCACACTTAGTGTTTAAATTAGGATGTTGTAAGGGAACCACGATGACCATATGCTCTTATTTGACACATTATCATTTGCATGCTTCATACTTGCACACCATTGCACTCTCACACATTAACATATCCAAAGTTCACCTTTTTTAGGTGTTTTATTTTCCTTGTGCCCAAAAGTTATCTAGGAGAATCAAAATGACTAAGGGGTCCTAAAGGTCCTTCATTCACACACTTAAGTAAACAGATTGGTCCATTACCCCAAATCAAACTATTAAAATACAAAATCTTTAAAAATATACTAAAATCCTCCCTTGTGAGTCACAATTTTTTTTTTTAGTTCAAGTTAGGATTTTGGGGGTAGGAATCGAAACAACCTCTTATTATCTCTCTTCATTTGAAACATAGTATTTAACTATTTAGGCTACTTTTATCCTTCATTTCAAGTGTGTTTCACCAAGATAGGTAGATACCCATGAAGGGGAAAAGGCTTAGGTATGGTTGTTCATATGAGCCCCACTCCTTATTATAATTGTTCTTTCATACCTTCACTAGCCTTTCTTCCATTGGGTGCATGCCACATCATCAAAATATATTGGAAGGCCCTATGAATTTGAGAGGAAGGATGTTGGGTATTTAGGATACATTCTTTTAATATTTTCACTCCCACGTGGAAAATATCCCATCTTACCAAAACATTTTGATTGAAGTTGATATATGTATGTTTTTTGTATCCATTTGAAACTACCACATTTAAATTTATTCTTTTTTAAAGTAAGTGATATTTATTTCAAAAGAACATGTTATTTTTGTTTCATTTACCAACTCTCACACACATTTCCTAGTCTAGAATCATAGGGTACCCATTACCTCCCCAATGTTCTAGATTCCCACTCAATCTCCCAATAGTATTGAGAGGTATCCCTGGTATTATCACTTCTCCTCCTTGGCTTCCCCATTCACCTATGAGTGTGGTAGTGCTTGGTTAAATCTTGATTGGGTCAACGTTTCTAGGTGCAACTACCTATTGAGCACATAAAAAACGCTTCAAAAAAAATTCAATTTTAGGGTACCACTTACTTTTTGTAATTTTCCATGATCCAAGTTGATATAGGTGGCCACCCACGTTTTCCAACTAGCACAAAACAATTTTCTGGCAATTTTCGTAATTTACTATTTTTAGCAGTTTTTTGGGTCTTGAAACTTTAGAAGCCGTTTTCAGGCCCTAAACGGAGTTTTTTTGGGAAAACAAGGAGAAACATGGAAGCTCATTCGATGTTTCCCCCAAAATGAATCTCCTCGATGATACCTTTACAATGGGCTATCATGCGCCTAAAACAAAGATCGTATGCAAAAGTTACGACCCTGAGAAGTTGATGTTCTGACTTACCCAAACGGGGCCCACATGACTTTTGGCGCTTCAACTACTACGGTTAGGTTTTTGTATGTCTAGTAGGGTTTTTGGAATTAATTTTTATTGTGAAAAGGAATTTAGAGCCTCATTGTAATCATATTCTTGCGAATGAGCGCAACCATCACATCTCTTCTCAGAGATAAGCTACCACCATTACAACAAGCTTATTTTCTGTTGCATTTTACAGTTTCAACTTATTTCCTTATTGAATAGAAAACCAGTTTTATTGTATCTCTGTTATTTTGTGTTAAGAACCTATTAACAATATGTAGTCATTTTGTTCTTCTCATAAAATCTAGATCAGTGGTATTAGATCGGTTTTCTCCTTGTCGTCTTAATGCATGTCCCCAACAAGGTCGAAGTACAAAGAGTTGGGTCTCGAGCTTGTTTCTCTTGAGGAATAAATCTCTTGCATGCTCAAGTGACCTCTCATGGCAGGTGAAAATAAATATGATGGGACATGAGATCCTTTCAAAATATTGCTTGAGGAAGCCCTCACATAGTAGAGGAACGAGATGATGGATAGTTTTGTGCAAATCCTTTGGTGGTTACCAACAGGTGACACATCTTCTTTGAGCGGAGGTGTCGCCCCCTTCAAGGTACAAATAAAATTCGATATTCCTATATTTGAAGGTTAGATAGACGCATATGTTGTAGACAAGTGGTTGAATCTAATAGAAGGGTATTTTTATTTCCATAACTTTTCGAATAGAGAAAAGATTAATTTTGCACTCCTCAAAGTCGATCCCCATGTCAAAGATTGGTGTGAAACTTTCTATGAGAAAATGGAAATAGAGGAACCCAGCTAGGTATCCAAGATTCAGAGTAACATCTGGTGCTCAATTATTGCGGTTCTCTACATATATACATCCAAACCGAAATGGAATTTCTATACATCTCATCCTTGGGCGCGGCCTACCAATATGCCATCAAAATGGAGCAAAATCTCAAACAAAAGATGTCGCAATTTGGGCCTGGGAACCCCTCACAAAAAAAGCCAGGAAAGGGAATCCCAAACCCATAGAACAAAGGAAAGAGAAAATATGGACAGTATCAGGACAACCAGTCCAAGCCGCAAGAAAAAAAGGACATCCGACAGACCAAAAAATACACCGGGAAGTGGTGCGACTTCCATAAAAGCCCTTGGCATAACACTGTCGACTTCCGCTCAAAGAGATCATTAGTGGCTGAAGTGAAAGCCTATGAATTAGATGCAGGTTCTAACTCTGAGTTATAACTAGAAAGGGGAAGACAAATCATTGACGTGGAACCCAGTGCCACTGTTTCTACCACCAAGCTCCAACTTGGTGAACCAGACGAGCCAGAAGAAGGAGAGCACCTCTTCCATTCATAGATGTTGGTAAAAGGAACCACACTGCACTTCATCATTGATAGCAGTAGCTAGAAGAACCTCATCTCAGTAGAGGTCATCAAGCAGTTAGCCTTGCTGACAAGATCACACCCACAACCCTACACCATTGGATGAATCTGCTAAGGAAGCGATCTCCGCATCAGCCAACAGTGCCAACTGTCGTATGAAATCAAACCCTTCAAAGATGAGGTATTGTGTCATGTTTCTCCTTTCAAAGTTTGTGATGTTCTTTTGGGAAAACCTTATTTATAGAAACATCATGTTGTATATGATTATAGGCCTTGTAGTTTTATTATTACTTTGAACAGAAAATTGTACAGGATACCCGAGGTAGTGCTAGCTAGTGTTATTTCCTTGATCTCTACTAAGTAATGTAGGAAGGTCATCTCTCAGATGGGGAAGTTTGTCTTCTTCATGATTCACTCTCAGAATGAGTGAAAGATCACAACCACATCTAGGGTCTCTACGTCCGACCTCTCCACGCAGCAAAAGAAAGTAGATATGGTCATGGAAGAATAATCATATATCTTCTCCTCACCTACCGGGGTACCTATGCACTTCTAGTTCAATCACCCCATCGATATAACCCCCGACACACCACTGCCCAATGGGCTAGTCTATCACTTCTCTCTCGTAGAGAATGAGGAGATCAAGTGACAAATCCAAGAAATGATCCACAAGGGGCACATCCATCCCATCTCATCACCTTGCGGGAGACCAATAATGCTGGTACAAAAGAAAGATGGAACCTAGCAACTCTACATTGATTACCAGGCTATAAATAAAATCACATTCAAAAATCAGTACCTGATTCCTCGAATCGATGACCTCCTTGATCAACTCATGGGGGGGCAATACTTCAGTAATATTGATATGAAATATGGCTACCACTAGGTCCTGATAAAATAGACATATGTATGGAAGACCACCTTCAAGTCAAAGGAAGGCCTTTTTGAATGGTTGGTCATGCCCTTTGTTTGAAAAATGCTCCAGCCACTTTCATGAGGATGATGGACGATATACTGAGACCATTCACTAATACATTTGTAGTGGTGTATCTGGATGACATTCTCATTTACAACAATACTTGGGTCGAACACTTGCAGCATATTTAGCAGGTTCTCCACACCTTGCGACAACACAAGCTACATGACAACTTGGAAAAAATCTCCTTCAGCATGGAGAGGGTCCATTACTTGGGCTACATCATTGATCAACATGGTGTACATGTGGATCCAACCAAGATCCAAGTCATTCGTGACTAGCCAGACCCAACCACACTCACTAAGCTTCAAAGCTTCTTGGGGCTTGCCAATTTCTATCGCAGGTTCATGTTGGGATGCTCCCATATTGCATGGGCCCTCATCCAAATAACTAGGGGTGGTGGTAAGGTGAAATTTGCATGGGGTTGATCCCAAAAAAAAGCGTTCAATTATTTGAAGCAATGCTTATGCTCAACCCCAATACTTTCACTATCAAACCTGCAATAGCCCTTTGAGATTGAGACATATTCTTCAGACTATGTTGTGGGAACCATTCTCACTCAACATGGCCACCCCGTGGCCTATCATAGTGAGACACTATCAGATGTTGTCTATAAGTACCCTATTTATGACAAAGAAATGTACTCCATTGTGAAAGCTTGTCGCCAATGGAGACATTACATTCTTGGGTAGGAGATAGTCATCCACACTGATCATAAGCCATTGCAATTCATACATACATGAGAAAAATTGCAGAATGACTGCCATCAAAATTGGTCCACATACTTGTAGCAATTCCACCTCAACATCAAGTATAAAATAGGAAGCACCAACCGTTTCATTGATTGCCTCAGCAGATAACCAGTCATGACACTCACCATGGTGCTAGACTCTTGCGGCCATGAGACCTATGAATGGCCCCAAATCTATGAGACAGACCCATACTTCACCACCACCTACCAAATGTTGGGTGCAAACGCAGTTGTCAATAGTTTTCATCTTCAAGATGGTTTGTTGTGTCGTCTAGGCCATATATGTGTTCCATCAAGTGAAAAAGCAAAGCTGATATGGGAGGCCCACTACATTCAGGTGGCAGGACACTTCGACGTTGAAAATATAGTGGCGATGCAACATAAACTATTATATTGGTCTAAACTTCGAAAATAGTTCAATAAGTATATCAAGTCATGCACTACCTATGCTATTGCCAAACCAACTGCTAAGAAATAGGGCCTGTATGTCCCTCTTCCTACTCCTGAGAGGTCATGGGAATCCATCTCAATTGAATACATGTCAAGCCTCCTGTCAACCAAGTAGGGAAATGATTGTGTTTTTGTGGTTGTTGATCGCTTTTCTAAGATGTTGATTCTGGTTGCCTGCAAAGAGAGCATCAGAACAGAGGCCACTACTAAGATCTTCTTTGAATGAGTTTGGGTACATTTTGGAATCCCACAAACAATTGTATTAGATCGGGAAAATTGATTTATCAACACATTATGGTCAAGTCTCTAGGCACTGTTGGACACCAATCTCACCAAATCCATAACCTTCCACCCCCAGACAAATGGCCAAACCGAGGTCGTATATCGAATGACTGTGCATATCCTTCGCGTGTATAATTCCAAGAACCCTCGCACATGGGATGAGAGACTTCCCTATGTCCAACATAGATACAATGACCACAACCCCTTTCCAGTGGGGTTGGGATTCCAACCATTGGGTCCCATAGATGTTGCACTTCCCCTTGCGGTCACCTCGACCGACTCATCTCCTTCTCCAAGTGAAGCTGACAAAAGCACCTGGTTCATTGAGCGGATCCAACACATCTACCAACATGTTTAGGATATCCTACAGAAGTCCAATGACAAGTACAAGCAGTGCCATGATCAACATCGGGTGCCACATAAGTTTTAGGTGGGCCACAAATTTTGGTTGCACTTGCAGAAAGAATGCCTTACAGGACCCCATCGAAAGGTTCGTCCACTCCTTTATGGGCCATACACCATCCCCAAGGCCATGAGGGATAATTATTTTGAGCTCAACATTCCTCCTTTCCTTGGCCTACACCAAGTGTTCAATGTGGATCTCCTTCACCCTTATTTCCCACCATTATTGGACACTACAAAAGTAGCAGAACAGTTGACACCAACAAAGCTCAACCCCGATTGCATACAATAGGCATCCAGTGATCATATTTTGGACACACAGATCAAGGGCACTTGACAACAAAGGATCCATCTTTATCGAGTTGTCAAAGGAGGGAAGCTCCTACACCAAGGCATGTGGCTCACCTGGGGCCAAATTCAACAAACATTTCCTCATCTGATGGGGAAACTCAATGCAATGGAGACCATTTCTTCCTAAGGTGGGAGTATTGATCCAGGTTGATATTGGTGGCCACCCACTTTTTCCAACTGTATCAAAACAATTTTCGGGTAATTTTGGTAATTTACTACTTTTAGCAGTTTTTCGGGTCCTGAAACTTTCGGATATGTTTTGAGGCCCTAAACGATGTTTTTTGGGAAAAATATGGAGAAACATGAAAAATATTTCATTTATGCCCCCAAAATGAATCTCCTCGGTGATACCTTTCCAATGGTCTATCATGCGCCTAAAACGAAGATCGTATGCAAAAATTACAACCCCGGGAAGTTGATGTACTAACTTACCCAAACGGGGCCCACGTGACTTTTGGTGCTTCATCTCCTAGGGTTAGGTTTTTGGATGTCTAGGGTTTTTGACATTCCTTTTTGTTGTAAAAAGGCCTTCAGAGCATCATTGTAATCATCTTCTTGCGAATGAGCGCATTCGTCACATCTCTTCTCAGAGATAAGCCACCACCATTCCAACAAGCTTGTTTTCCGCTGCATTTTACAGTTTCAACTTATTTCCTTATTGAATAGAAAACCAATTTTACTATATCTCTTTTATTTTGTGTTAAGCACATGTTAATAATCTATAGTCATTTCGTTATGCTCATAAAATCCAGATCATTCCATTCCTTGTGTTTTGTTTTTCATGAATGAACTTTGGATTTCCTTAACTTGATGCATTTTTTCTCTCATTTTTCTTCATATTTACAAGATTAAGAAATTTCCAAAGAAATTCTCATGTTTGCAAAAAAAGGAATTCAAGAAAATAAATAATTTAAATTTTTTTATTAAAATGAAAACTTTTTAATAATACCGATAAACCATTTGGGGTTGGTAAAAAATAATAGGACATAAAAGTATAGAAATTCTCGATACCAATGTGTGCCTCAAGGAAGTGATGATCAACTATCGACATCAGAGGAAATTTGAGTAAATTTAAAATCAAAGGTGTCAAGAGTTCATCTATCACTAGCCATTGGTCATTGACATAGTTCATTAGAGTTTTAATCTTCTAATCGTCGATAAGCCATCAAGCATTAGTGAAAACCATACTAAGTCTGGAAGCAATCAAGAGGGGATTTTCCTCATCCTCGATGAGCCATCGAGCATTGAAGAAAATATTATTAGTTGAGAGAAAAAAAGGGTACTATGTTATTGTTGATGGCGGTCAACCATTGTTTCCCCACAAGAAAATCCTAGTCATTCAATCATGAACATGTAGGAATCTTGATGATTGATATTTCTGCAAGAATTTCATCTTCCTTGGTGACTGTAGTAGTCCACGCCACCAATCGTATAGGTCCATGTAACCTTCCATGTAAGCATGACATGTCTTTGGTTGTACTTCATACCCACCATGTCAACCTTCTATGTCACCTTCTATGTAACTATATGGATACACATCAACCTCCAGGTCATCTTCTGTGCAGACGACTTTCCAGAAGTTTTCTAAATAAAGATGCTCTTGATAGAATTTCAATGTTTTAGGTTTCACATCGATGCCAATGAATATGAAAATGCACACCAATAGAATAGAGAGAATGTACTTTGAATATTCCTTCAAGGGTTTGGGAAATTTGTTG
The DNA here is from genome assembly GCA_000966675.3 of Picea glauca. Classification (NCBI taxonomy): domain Eukaryota; kingdom Viridiplantae; phylum Streptophyta; class Pinopsida; order Pinales; family Pinaceae; genus Picea; species Picea glauca. The sequence goes on along the minus strand of JZKD02S0298465.1, from coordinate 287,883 downwards.
AATAACATTGTTTTAGAAAGTGTCAATACACACGTCCCTTGGTTCCCAATGAGTGAAACAAAGCATGCCAAATACAACAATTTTTGAAAGCATCGATAAGTTTGAAAATGGCATAAATACACACTACAAGTCATCAAATATGGTATGAAATCAGACATAATGGTTAATGGTGGCATTTAAACCTGAAAAATCTGTGCTGGGAAAATTTTCAATTGGGGTTCCATCATTGCAAATAACTTTGTATGGATACTGATATTGGCAATGGTTGATATTTTCCATAAATAAAATATCATTTATATACATATCAATTTAAAATGATATTTTTATAATGATATAAGAGAATTCATGGAATTAATGTTCTTATAAATATAGTGTAATTATGAAATACCCTAGTTTTGAGTCCCCAAATTAAATAATGTATTTTTTTATTTTATGAAAGGTTAGAGAAACCAAATAATTAAGAGAGGCCAAAGTTCCTACGAAATGTAACACTTGATCATTATTAATAATAAAATCCCTCACTGGCTGCTAGACGTACAAGAACAATAGTTATAGGGGGATATGATTCCATGAGAGAGGGGGCTGAAGGGGCTAAGCATTTTTTTCTTACCCATAATATATTTAATTGAGATAAGTGGTTACATGATATTCTTGGGGAAGACCATGTGATTCTTGATTTTTGTTGGCACAGGGGCAGAACCAGGGTTCAACGCTACAACAACACACCAAAAAAACCCTAATTATCAACCCTTTTGGAAACACCTATGAAGCAGATGAAGTCTCACCCGAGGTAGAGGAAGGGGGGTTGCAGGACTCAAGTGTCTGCAACCTAGCTGGGACATAGATATGTGATTACAATAATTAATAGAGAACTTAGTAGTTAACATTCATTAGCATTTAACGCTTATTCACATCGCATGTAAAACCATAATTACAGAGAAATGCAGTATTCTACAAGAGCTAACACATCCAAGCACTTAGCACATAGAAACAGAGAATATCTAGCATTCATTCACATTACTAAGCACTCAACTACTATATTAGATGCATATAGCATAAATAAAGATGACAACACTAATCATAAATCACATCAATCACACAAAGAAACCATAACACATGATATATGTGGTTCACCCCCAGCGTGGGGCTACCTCCACCAACTCTTCGTCTTCTTTATTATATTTTGTCAATGCACAGAGCCACAATACCAACTCTGCATAGGACAAGAGATATGCACGCACCTCGCCAGATCCTCCTTCCCCAAGTTATGTCATATCACAAATACTTCTTACATAGTCTGCACATAAGCTTCTTATAATCACTTACACTTTGCTTTGCAAGTCTTAACACATAGTAGGAAAAAATCCTCTAGCTCCACACTAAGCCAGAAACATCCACTACTACTACTTTATTACATTGCCTAGATATCTATATATACATTGCAAATGGGGCCTAAACATGGGTAAACCCATGGGCCGACATCCCATACCTGTTACATAAGCCCTAATCCAAAAAATCCCACAAAAGGGGGTGAGATCTTGCGATCTCCACTTCACTTGGCGCTTCATCTTCGACCAACCCGTCGAAGACCCAAAAATGATCAAACACGACCAAGGTTCTCGAAAAATTGGTCGAGGGCCAACATACCCCCAAAACTCACCTGTGACTCGTCCTGAGTCACTCTGATCTGGGTAACTCTGCCTCGAAGGCCTTGAGCTTGGCTCGAGCTCCCTTGACTTGCTACTTTGCTAGATCCTCTTGCTCGGTGAACTCTTTAATAAATTTCTTAGTCACTGGTCCTTCCAAGCATTTTTCTACCGTGGTGAACTACTTGTTCTAGTTGTGCACCTTGTCCTTCAATATCCTCAAAAAGTGTGCAAGATTCATCCTCCACTGGTTGGAGCCTCTAGGTCACCTCCATGACTTTACTCTGGATGGAATGGACCTATTTTTGAACTTGCATTGTTCCTATGACCTTTTCATCCTCTCGACCGGTGACAGTAGCTTCAAATGTGCTTGCACTATTTCTTCCTGTTTCTTTTCCTCCTAGAAATGTGACTCCAATGTAATTAGTTCAGGGTCCTCTGCAAGGTGCTCATAGGTCTACGCACTTCGAATACTGAGTTTCTTGCATTCCAGGGCTAATTCCTTGATTATTTCTACTACGTTCCTAACAGTTTCCTCTCTCTGATATCGCACTTCCTATAGAGTGCTTGGCACGAATTGTAGTTCCAATTATGCCACTCTTACTTGAAGCTATTGAATGGCTTCAACGATCTTCCCCACCTGGATCTCAGTGTTGGGTATGTGTTATATTCTTTGCATGTGTGTGTGTGTGTGGGTGCGGTACAACAACTGCGTCTGGCAGTCCGTACCAACTAGATTATTGTGATTCATAGGGGGGTCCCAGGG
>JZKD02S0298465.1:257613-269590 GCA_000966675.3 Picea glauca | reverse complement strand
TCATTTAGGCCCTCAAAATGGCCCCGGAAGTTAAAACCTGCTAAAAATAGTAAATTGCCAAAATGGCCAGAAAACTGTTTTGAGCCTTTTGGAAAAGGTGGGTGGCCCCCGATATCCACCTGGATCACATGTCCAATATATTTACAACAAAGCAAAATAAGACTTATACCAGGGCATTCCTTAGCAAGATGTCCGTCTTCTGCAATTATAACATAATTTCAATCCTCTCTTTCTCTTAAATGATCCCCAACCTTTCCTATACTGCGCACTGGGATCCCAGTGATAGACCTGCAAAAAAATATTTCTAGGGTTCTACATCCACTTATTAGTCCAAAAATTCTTTTTATGCATAGGAATAATATATATTTCACTATTTCTATCAGATCTATTCATATCATATCTTCTTTCTTCGAGTTGTGCCCTAGTTTTCAAACTAAGACCAAATTTATCAAACATAACTAGATCCATTCTTTCAAAGAAATTTTTTTCACAAATCTTACCTTTATCAGAGCACAAAGCTTTAAGATCTTAACTTTTTTTATTCAGATCAGACTTCTTTTCTTAGCAAAAGGCTTCACAAGTCAAGTAGAGTATTGCACACTACAACAACAAATCTACACATAAAGATTTATTTTTTCCTCAGTTCCCAGGAATCAAAATTGTCGGTCCCGGCAACAGAACCATTTGTTGACACAGGGGCAAACCCATGGTTCAACGCTACAACAACACACCAACAAAACCCTAACTACTGGACATTCTGCCAACACCTGCGAAGAAGATGAAGTATCACCCCAAGTAGAGGCAAGGGGGGTTGTAGGACTCAAATGTCTGCAAACTAGATGGGACACAAATATGTGATTACAATACTTAACAAAGAACTTAGCAGTTAACATTCATTATCATTTAACCCTTATCCACATCGAAGGTGAAACCGTAATTACAGAGTAGTGCAATATTCCACAAGATCTAACACATCTAAGTACTTAGCACATAGAAATAGAGAAGATCTAGCATTTGTTCACATTACTAAGCACTCAACTACTATATCAAATGCATCTAACATACATAAATATGACAACACTAAGCATAAATCACATCAATCACACAAAGAAACCATAACACAGGATATATGTGGTTCACCCCCAGCGTGGGGCTACGTCCACCAACTCTTTGTCTTCTTTATTATCTTCTATCAATGCACAGAGCTACAATACCAAATCCGCATAGGATAGGAGATCTGTGCGCACCTCTCCAGATCCTCCTTCCCCGAGTGAACACAAAGCCTTCTTACATAGTCTACACATCAGCTTCTTACAATCACTTGCACTCAGCTCTGCAAGTATTAACACATAGTATGCACAAAACCTCTAGCTCCACACTAATCCATAAAAATCCACTACTACCACTTTCTTACATCGCCGAGATATCTATTTATATTTTGAAAATGGGGCCTAAACATGGGTAAACCCATGGGCCGACATCCCATACCCGTTACATAAACCCTAATCTAAAAAATCCCACAAAAGGGGGTGAGATCCCGCGATCTCCGCTTCGCTTAGCGCTTCATCTTCGACCAGCCTGTCGAAGTCCCAAAAATGGTCAAACACAACCAAGGTTCTCCAAAACTTGGCCGAGGGCCAAAAATTTCCCAATAAATATATAAACCCATCTTTGGGTTTTTTAGGGGGTTACACACACATACATTCTATATTCTTCTCACTCTCTCCATTCACGCCTTGCTCATTCATTATTCCCATTCATTCCAATCTTGGATTGGGGGGAAAAGAAGGAAAATGAATAGTTGGAAAAGAATCCATTGTTTGTTGGTTGTAGAAATGACTAGTGTATTCCAACCATGAATTGATCCTTGCATGTCTAAGATACATTTGTATGTGCTGAATTTTATTCATTGCTACAAGTCCCGAGAGTCCCAACATGGATATTCTGGACCAGATTTACTTGAGCCCTAGAAAGAAGTGGGCATCCTAAGAGACTATGTGGAAGTGAAGGGGGTCCATTGTATTTGGGTGGTGTAGGACAGGGAGAAGAGGTGTAATATAACATATATAAAATAGTATGCAGAACATAAATAATTATCTAAAAATGGTAGAGAAACAATGATATAACCAGAAAAATATCACAATAATATCAAAATAATACTAGAATAACACCAGAAAGAGAAATTCGATTACTGAGAACATTGTTCACTTTCATATTTGAGGGGGGAGCCTACAATAGAGCATATCTCTGTTACAATAATATCCCCAAAAAAACTATCGATACCCTCTACTCCTATTTATACTAAATATGTCTATCCAAAATAACAATCTAGAGGAAGATCCTTCTAGAAGTAGAAGCTTCTATTAGATCTTCTTACATTTGACTTATTCTTCCTTATTTCTAGGCCTTATTAATATTGGCATTTATTACATGGAAATATATTATTCTACCTACATGAGGGGTTAGGTCCCTAACATGTCCTCCCCCTTAAAAACAACCTTGTCCTCAAGGCTTGAGATGAGGAAATGGTTACAGAATGCTAGTTGTTTCCCAAGTGGCATCTGCTGGAGTTGTATCTACTATGATAAAGGGTTATATGCAAATGGAAAAGTAAGAGATATTAGTTTTAGTCCTAACTATTATTCTATGGTTGGTTAGTGGCTATGTGAATTTCACTAAATTTGAATTGGGTGCATATAGCATTGCAATATGTGTTATGGCATAGAATGACGGAAAGGGTTAACATGTAAATGTTAGTGGGTGGCGCACTATGCAAGGGGTATCATCACGGATTTCAAATATTTGGGCATTGAATACATGGTTTAATTGATTTTTGAATGTTTGGTTGTCTCGTACTTCAAATTGAATAGGCTGGGAGATGGAAGCGATGTGCATTTACTGCATGTCACTCCATACCCTCACTATCGACCGTCACCGTAGAATTGTTTCTTGTTGCATTTTTGGTCTATTGGTTCTAAAGATCTTCATTTCAGGCCCTTGGAAAGAAGAAGGCTGAGCTAACTCGCCCTTTTAAGCATTTTGTTATAGGTATGGTTATTTTTCTCTCAATCCATGAAATATTCTCTTTGTATGAACAAATAATGGCTCATTGATGCTTGGATTTTGTGTGTTCCTGAGAATTTCGACTGTGTAAATGTGTGTTATTTGTCTCTGAGATGATTGTAAATATTTTAGATTTCAAGAAAAAGAATTTGGTTTTGTTTAAGTTGTGCATTGACTAGTTGCACGGTCGGTTTAATTTTGTGATGGGTATCTATGGATAATATGTGAATGTGGTACATATCACTCTATATTAATGGTGGAGGGTTTCGTTCTTTGTATTACCGTCAGTTGTTCCCTCACCTTCATGATTGTAACCCTTATCCATTCGCATTTGGATTGCCATTCGGTTGTTCTATTATTTATTCAGGCCTAGAGTCATTGTAGTTGGCTCATACTTAGCGTCTTTTCACTGAAGTATCCCAAGATCCACTCTTGTAATAGCCATAACATTAATATGTATTGTAAGTTTGTGGGGTGATACTGGTTACATATCGGTGTTATGATGTATGCATCCTCACTGGTATTACTGTCAAGTTGTTTGGCTCTTAAAAAATGGATAGAGACGTTATATCTCCATGTGTTCTTTGAATAATTGTCACTATTCAGTTAACTTCTCCTCTCCTCTACAAGCGTTAAACACACTATGTGCATTGGGTTATTATCTGCCTACCTTTTCTCTCCTCAGATGCTAATCGTTGGGCTTGTCCAAGACTTGAAGTAATAAGGGGATTGTGTGGCTCATTGATGTATCTTTTTTGAGGGTATTCTACCTATGATTGATAATTCTTGGAATACCTCCAACTCTCTGTGTCATGGTTAAACAATGAACGTGCTCTTGTTGTCTACCTGCATTTAATTGTGACAAACCTGATTAGATTTCCAATTGTCTTTGCTCCCTTCCAACACCTTTTTGGTTGTCAAATATGAGTTTATCAGTGGAATGGTTATGGATTTTTTCATCAAGTCTTTGTCTCATCTTTCTATGATAAACTTGGATGAACAGTTGAGAACTGTATCCTTTCATTATGGTGTTTTTACTAGCATGGTATTGATTGAAATTGGAAACACCTACATGTTTTTCTAGGCTCGATTAGGGTTATGGATAATTTTGAAAATGGTGCCTGTGTGTAATTCGCTATGTTTGCCTCCTATATATTATTGGATCATCTTATAGATTATCAATGGTTATATCAAAAGTGATAAGGCTCTAGTTTTATGTTGATTGTTGTTTCGTTGTAACACCTTGTTGGTTGATATGATGAAGATTGTGTGTAATCGAGCATATTTTGGAAGTCTGTTGATATTTGAAAAAAGGACATGTGTATATTTTAATTGGTCCTGATTGTAAAATGGTAGACAATGGATGTTCATTATTATAGTGATGCATTATGGGATAGAGGTCAAGAATATTGTTGTGCGTTTTCTTTAACTTCTTAAAAGGAAATAAAAGAAATAAAAGACCAACGTTTTCTTAAACATGATTGTTGAATGGAAAGTTTGTTTTGGTTATGAGTTATGGTTACACAGACTGTTATGAATTGAGGAATTATTGAAAATTTAAATGTTGGAACAACAAAAAAATTGATACACAATAAATGTTGGTGTGGTGTTAGTGTTGTTTGGATTGATTTTAGCACAAAGTTATGATTATTGATTACTTAATTTGTTTTATGAAAACTATCCATTAACTTCCCTTCCATTATCTCACTTTTTCACACATTACAAATCCCCTCACATTGCTAGATGCACTTTGCATGCCCTATTCTTAAAATTAAATTATAATTAAATGGAAACTTTGTATTATAGCAATTAAAGGATGACACAGAGATGAGTTACAATTGATATGTTTTGTTATTACAACAGAGTTGATTGTATAAAGATTTGTTGAGAAGTAATCATGATCTAATCCCTTTCATTTTATCACTTTTCACTCAATAAAACCCCCTCAGATATCCCAAAACCCTTATTCACCCCCTGCTCATTGACAAGTATTAACAATTTTTATGGATTGGATTGCATGGGTCTGATGTGTGGCTGAGCCAAACTTTGTTTCATATTTAAAGAGATGTCATGTATGGTTTGTTTAAGAAGCTAGTTGATAATAAACGACGCATAAAAGAATGACTTTCTTCAGCAAAGGAAGCCATGGCCAAAATAACAGGGGAAGAGGGAATTGGAACAGAGGCCCTAGAACGCAAAGATTTTCGATACATTTTGATGCAGATACACAATAGTTAAAGCATCTCTTCCAAGATGGATTTTTCAACTGGATTGGATAAGGGGTAGTCCAACCTAGGCATGAAAGGTCTCCCTTCCAACTTCAAATGTCCTTGGTATCCCAGTTCCCCCTCATGTCTCATTACAACCTAAAGTCCCTGAAAAGGATGGATGGAAAGAGATTGTTCACCCAACCGTCTCCCAATATCGTGGCTGGCCCAATTTGTCTCTACTTGATCCTCCTCCACCAGTTAACCCAATTGTCCAAATTTCCCTTGCACACTCACTTGTATAGTCTTCCCATGCAAGAAAGAGACTCTAAACTGAAGCCCACCAGACACATGATAAACAAAAAGATGTTGTTTCCCCCTCCTCTCCCTCAAGTAATTCTGCAAAATCTGTTTCATCATGCATGCTCTTGAGAGATGAATCCTCTCATGTTATCAGTTAGATCAAGCCTAAAGGCTCCACAGAGCCTAAGACTAATTCAAAGAAATAAAATGGAGATAATAAAAGTAAAGGGAAAATTTCCTCCCAAAGTGGCAAATATGGTTTTTGAGTATGTTTATTTATTGATTGTTGAGAATAGTTGGCTGCTAAAGTTTTTCGACAACATACTATTTTGGATATTTTGGATATGATTTAAAACATCATTGATATTAATTTTCAAATTATGAGAATGATGATGGTAGATATAAGGAGGGATGTGTTTGATTGATTGACTAGTTGTGTTTATTTTTGTTAAGAAACTAAAGGGAGTCGCAAAGGGTCTCACCTACTACTTATTATTTATTAAAGACCCTTATTATTATTATGTTAAATTTCTCCTTAAACTAAAATTTAGTTGAGTTTTAGTTAACTTAACTAAAAGAAGTAGTTGAACTCTTCAACTAATTTTGATTCCTTAAAGGAAAAAAGAGAAGGAAGAACAAGGGGAGAATAGAAGGAGAAAGAATACTAAGGTCTTCTCTTGAGTTTTATTGAGATAGTTCAGTTTTCATTAATTCTTTAATTCATTAAAATCCTAATTATCTTTTATGACAGTGGGGTCCTATTGTAGACAACAAGATTCAAGGTTGAATCACACTTGTTTTTGAGAGGTGTTGATCTATCTTTAATAGTCTGTGTAGACTTGTCTATTTATGAATTAAATTTCATGACTGATAAAGAATATTGTGTAGAGTCGAGTGGGAAAAATCTGTGGCAAGATGATCTAGCTTTTAAAGTTCATTTTTTTACTTTCTATCAGAAGTCCTTTTGTATGGTTTTCATCGAGGACATCTAGGTTTGACTTTGGTCCAAAATCCCTCAAGGATTTTTGTAAAGAGAATGATTGTTTTGATTTCTTGGAATGAAATAATTGATTTCTATTTTGTCTCATCTGTGTTAAATTGTGACTTGGTATTTTTTATTTTGTCTCCACATTTACTTTTGCATCTGTTATATTCAGAAAATTATATAAAAATGTTGAATTTTCCAGCAATCTTTGATTTATAAAAAATCAACCTAAGCCCTTGCAACTAATACTTGTGAATTAGGAAACAAATTTTCAGGCGATAAACATAGGGTGATATTCCTTTCTATCTTTCCTTAGCCAAGTGAGATCTGAAAATGCTTGAGTAAGATTATTTCATATCTTTTCCTCAACATTTATTTGGCGACCATACTAGGGAGATATTCCATATCTCTCTGGTTGATTTTTTATGATTGATTGTCATTGAATATATATACTTTTCTAATATTTATTCATTGACTGTTTCATTTCTTAATGACTATATCTTTTGAAAGGCAACCTAATATTGAGACCAGTCTTCAATCTCAGACCAACATTGTTTTAAATTTATTTAATATCATCTTAGATACTGCTAATACTTGGGTTGAGATTAATCGCTCATGGGAAATAATTGAACAAGACATAAGTTCCCAAGAAAGTTGGGAAGATAGGCAAAGACAACTTACGAATCAGGCATAGCTTTCTTTTTCCTTCAGTTTTGATCTTCTTTTCATGTCCTTAGACCCTCGGTTTTATAGGACAAGAAGAGGTTTATCACCGTAAATTAATCCTATTTCTGAAATAGGAAGAAGGAACATTGTGTTATCAACCCAATAGAGTTGTCTAAGGAGAAACTTGTCTGATTCATCTAGTTATTTTTTCTCGTCCTTACCTATCATTCACAAGATGGCATCTAGTGGTGGCTCTGGTGGCACTAGAGGTGCTTCTTCATATCAATCTTCAGCTTCATCAGTAATTGATAGCTTGTATAGTCACCAAGTCCCTATCTAATCTACCACAAACCCCACCAAATTCATTAAAAAGTATGGGATTTTTCAGTTTGAAGAAGATGCTACAACCACCCCGTGGCATGTTTCCTCCCATCTTAACCTGACACTTGCTACTCATCCACTTCCTAAATTCAAAGAGCATCTCCCTAGGTTTTCAGGGAATAACACTGTCACTATGAATGAACACTTGGTGGAATTTTCTAATGCCAATCATAACATAGGAGCCAATGACAATGGTACATGTATGCACTTATTTGTGAATTCCCTTGAAGGGAAGGCTGCGGCTGATTTCTTTGATCTCCCTCCTAAGATTTTATCTACTTGGGAGGAGTTAGTCTATTGATTCAAATCTACTTATGGGCAATCCAAAATCCCAGTCGAGCAGTTATGGGAGTACAATAACATCGCTTATAACAATGGTGAGACTATCAAGTCCTTCAACTTGCATTTCACCAAATTATACAATAAAATCCCTGAATTCATTCGACCTCAAAACCAAGCCACTTTCATGCATTATTCTAATGCATTACCTTCCCCCTTTCGTCATAGGGTTTAGGAAAAGTCCATTGATAACCTCAGTTCCGCTCTGCATACTTGTTTAGAGTATGAGGAACAAATCGAAAGAAGAGGTCTTCCTAAGGGAGAATCAGTTAAATAGGCATACATGTACACCCTCTTACAACTTGTACAATACATGAATAATCAAATGATATTGTATGAGCGAAAAGGAAATGTATTCTCTCTCACCCTTGGAGCTTCATCTTCCTCGACACCCCCCTTTATAAATCCAAATGAAAATAATTTTCAGCCTAAAGTTATCATGCCTCGTAGTTGGTGTGACTTTTGTGAGGAACACCATGAGGAAAGTACATGTGAGGTAAAGAAGAATGCTAGAGAGAAAATCTTTGGCAAGATACCTGAAACTACCATCACTATCGTAGACTTTGCAGAACCAAAAGATGTCATGATCATAAATACTAGGAATAAGTCCTATGCTCCCAAAATCAAATATGATCCTTCCCGCACTTATTCAATCGCAATCTCATCCTCACAAACTACTACTATTCAGGTTCCTAAATCTCCTAATAGTCAAGGAACTACCTCCCCTCTCCCCTCTTCCAAATATAACATTCTAAATCAGTTGGCCAACATCAAAGCAGATGCAACCCTTCTAAACATGGTTGTCATCCCTGAAAAATAGAAGCATCTAAAACAAATTATGGAAGGAAAAGATTTCATTGTAGCCAACCTCCCTAAAGAGATAGATGAGGATGATTCATCTTAAATAAAGTAGGTGCACAAAAATTTATATAGCCTATAAAAAATACCTTGTTTTATATTTCTATAAAGGTTATGGATAATATTTCCCATTGGTGCCTCATTGGTGGTGGTTCGGGCCCAAGTGTAATGTTGAATATTATTATGGAAGATATAGGCTTGTCTTGTACAAATGAAAATGCTAGAAGCATGCTCTCTTATAATTGTCTATAACAAACGACCATAGGTGAAATCAAGGATGTGACCTTAGTTTTGTACACACACCCTGAAATAAGGAAAACCCTTAGTATTCAGGTAATTGATATGCAAGTAAGTAACTGCTCAATCATATTAGGAAGATATTGGCAAGATTTGATGAGTGGATAGCTCTCACTCGAAGGGGCACACTTATTTGTTCCTCGTAATGGTAAAAACATCATAGTCCTAAGAGATCGAAGAATTTCACCTTACATAGAAAGTGTCCCACAAACTAATGTGAATTCTATGGAGGAGGACTTAGGAGTGTATTACATCTTTTCCGAGGAGGACAAAAATACCTTTGAACAAATCTCCTTAGACGACGAGATGTGGCATATTCAATTTGATGGTTCACACTCCAATGAAGGAAACAAAGATTTTATTATCTTGTAATCTCATGTGGGTAAAATACATAACTTTTCCTATATGTTAGAGTTTGCTTTCATAAATAATGTCACCGAATTTGAAGCATTATTGTTAGGCATTGAAAATGCCTATAATATGGGTTGTGGACACCTTAAAATTTTTTGGGATTTTGAGCTTGTTGTGAACCTTGTACATAATATATAATCTCCCAACAACACGTTAATGAAACACTACACCCAAATTGTTTGGGAACTTATCTTGAATATACTATCATTCAACATCACTCATGTTAAAAGGGAATTGAACTCACTGGCTGACCGATTAGCTATTTTTGTAGCCTCTCCTAATCAGAAACTTTTGCCACAAAGACCTGATTGTACTTTTTAATATTTGTATTGTCCACATATCCCTGACAATGTAGAATCATGGCAGGTCTTCCCTAGTGATGAGAGAATATGTTCTTTCATTCAAAATGAACCTTATAAGCCTAAAGAAATTATATCAATGGAATATAACAAGACTACTAAAGGCTTGACTCTTCTAGAAGGTTCATTTTCATCGAGTGATGTAGTAAACAAAGAGAAACATAAAGAGGAGGAGTCGAAAAGGAAATTTGGTGAAACCTCTTGAAGGCTGGGACTATCTGATTGTTTCTCTTTGTTTCATCGAGTGATGTAGTAAACAAAGAGAAACATAAAGAGGAGGAGTCTGAAACCTGAGTGTTGGTTGTGGAGTCTGATTATCTTCCTGATTCAGAGGTTTTGTGTTTTTTAGTCATGTTTATACCCCATGAAGAATTTACACACCAGAAGTATGTACACTCTTCCATGCGGGGGAGTGAAGAGGGGGGGTACCCCCTCTGCGGGGTTCGGGGGTGAAGCCCCTGAAGGAAAAAATGCCTTGTAAAAGTATATTGTAATTTCATTGTAAATCTGAACCGTTCATTATAAGGTCCCAGATCTAACGGTAGAAATTATGTTAGGGTTTTTTTCCCTAGAAGGAAACCCTCTGTTATGAGGGAAATGTATTGAGGCTATGCATGATGGGGAGTATTGTATTCTGAGAGAGGAGATTGTGAGAGAAAGAAGAGGAAGTTACAGTGGGTTTTGCTGTAGGTTGTATCCCTTAATTTGTTGGATAATAATAAAGGAAGGACCTGGCAATTTCTCTGGTGGACATAGCCCACACTGGGTGAACCACATAAATCTGTGTCTCTCTTGTATTGTGTATCTTCTGTGTTTTGTTTCCACATTTGTTTTATTTTATTTCTCCGTGATCCTATTTTTCTAACATCGAGACTCTAAAGAATGTTAAAAAAGTTGCCCAATTTCTTGATGAAGAAAGATTGAAGTTCACCAGACTACTTGGTGAATTTCAAGATGTGTTTGCTTGGTCTTATGAGGATCTTCGTGGTTTTGACCTTGCTCTTATTCAACATGCCATTCCAATCAAGGAGGGCATAAAACCAGTTAGGAAAAAATAAATACCCATTAACCCTGCACTGGAAGAAACTATTCGAAAGGAGTTGGAAAAACTCTTGAAGGCTGGGACTATCTTCCTGGTTAAGTATTCATAATGAGTCTCTAATTTGGTTCTCGTTCGAAAAAAAACTGGTCAAATACGATTATGTGTTAAGAACCAAATATCAATATAGCATAACAAAAACTTTGAAAAAGTACTCAACGCCTTGAAAAAGAGATAATTTCACATAGCCTCTTCGAGGTGGAAACCTCCTTTTACCCCACTTAAATGTTCAAGTACAAGATGATTCCAAATGAAAATGTCTCCTTGGTATATATAGGAGACTAGGAGGTATAATTACAACTAATGGAATAAAGACAACATAAATAAAATAACATTACTAATTGAATATGCCCCAATTAAGGGGTAATGAGCCAATATTAGGGCTTAACATGCCCCTCCCCTTGAGACAAGTGTTGTCCACAATTCTTGAGTAACTATGGATGCTTTTGTATAAAAGACTCATCTTCCGAAGTGGAATCTTTAGCCGGTAGTTTCCTCCATTTAATGATATACTCTAAAATGGATCTATTCCTCAGCTGGTGAATTCTTGTGTCAGGCTCCAATATGATTTTTCCTTCCTCGTCAAGTTCTGGAAATATAGTGTGAACTGGGATCTTTTCTCCTATAACCTTTTTTAAGAATGAAACATGGAAAATTGGGTGTACTCATGGAGATGCAGGCAACTCCAATTTGTATGTCATAGTACCAATCTTTTGCAACACCTTATAAGGGCCATAGTACTTTGGTGATAATTAATTATCCTTCTTGTCTTGCTTGAGGGACATCTGTTTCTATGGTTGTAGTATTAAAAACACCCAATCCCTTACTTCAAAACTTCTTTCACTACGTTGTTGATCTGCTTTTTGTTTCATGCGATTATGTGCCATGGTCAGATTGTCCTTTAAGATTTGGAGAACTTGTTGTTGATTCTCGATGTGATCTTCCACTGCTTGAACCTTATATTTTTATTTTAGAGAAGAAGTGATTGAAGGAGGGTGGTATCCATAAA
>JZKD02S0298465.1:244141-255265 GCA_000966675.3 Picea glauca | reverse complement strand
TATTTTTACTTTCAACATTTCTTGCCACATTAAATGCATTCTCCAATGATTTGGGTTCCCAAAGGAAAACCTCATGTTGAATGTTATCCTTTAAAGTTCCTATGAATACATCAATGAACTGCTCATCTGGAATATCAGTTACCTTTGTATTCAATCTTTGGAATTTCTCAATGTGCTCGGTAACTGAACCCTTTTGCTTGAGATTTATCAATTCGCTAAAGAAGGTATTGCTCCTTATATCCTCATAGTGTGCTATCATTTCTACTATGAAAATTGTCCAAGTGACGAGTGATTTGCGAGAACAAAGCCATCAATACCATACAAATTGATTAGGTTCTAAATATAAAGAAGCAATTCGTACCTTTTTTATGTGGCACATTATGTAGATCAAAGAATTGCTCCATCTGAAGTATCCATGTGATTGGGTCCTTGCCATCAAACTTCCTCATATTGATCTTAGGAATGTGGTTGGTCTTCAACCAAAAGTTGGAGTTTCTCCATTATTGATTCAACTTCCTTGTGTCCTCATCATGAATTCCATGGGATGCATTTTCACTTTCAGGTGTCTTCTCTGTTATGAAATTTTTTAATACTTCCATGATCTCTTCTTTTAAACCATCCATCATTGCCTCCAACTTAGCTTCCATCTCTTGTAGCTCATCTTTTGTTACTATCTTCTTTTGTAAATCATTTATGTCCCTACGCATTTCTTCACCTTAATCAAGAGTCCAAGTAGGATTGTCTGGAGGATTATTTGGTGTAGAAGTTCCCTTTTGGGTGGCATGTTGGCCAAGTATCACTTTTGAACCTTGATTTCGAGGTGGTTCTGCTAGACAATATTTATTATGTTGTATCTCCCAAGTTTCGACCCTTCTGGGTATGAAACTTTCTTTTATGTAGTTCTATGATATTTATTCTCTGCAATGCCACAAGTATGATCAAAATTGGATGTGCCAAGTGGAATGTATGGTAACTTCCCCACAACTTGCCTCTTTTTCAACTTTCCAGGAGATCTCACTTGTATAGAATTCCCCGCACAAAATAATTGATATAAAATTCTTAAACTCATACCAAAAATACTACAGACTGTCCATGATCCAATGAAACCATTCCCACTCAATTTGGATACTCTAGGAAGAAGTTAGGACTGTTTTACCTGGAACACCTTCTTGAGACTAGTCAATAGGACTAGTCAGATACCCTATCTTACATAGGGTGTATCTACAAATTTAAGATGACCCAAACGATGAAACTTTTACCACAAATACCTTACTAATTTATGTGAATATCCTCCAGATTTCATGGTCTGAAACATTACAGAAAATTTTTTAGAGTGAACATTTCGCAATGACTTAGTTGAGGATGATTCCAGAACCCTATCTTGTATAGGATGTTATCCAAAAGTATAAGGCCTCAAGAGCTTAAATTTTAACCCAATGTACCTTGATCTGTCTACTAAATATCCTCCAAGCCATTTCTTTTGAAACATTGTAGAAAAAAAATTATAGAGAAAATTCCAATGTGTATCAGATGTAGCAGTGAAACCCCAAGACCTTGAGCTCTAATACCATATGTTAAGAACCAAATATCAATATAGCATACAAAAAACTCAGAAAAAGTACTCAACGCCTTGAAAAAGAGATAATTTTAGATAATAAGCCTCTTCGAGGGGGCAACCTCCTTTTACCCCACTTAAATGTTCAAGTACAAGTTGATTCCAAATGAAAATGTCTCCTTGGTATATATAGGAGACTAGAAGGTATAATTACAACTAATGGAATAAATCCGACATAAATAAAATAACATTACTAATCTAATATGCCCTAATTAAGGGGCAATGAGCCAATATTAGGGCTTAACATTATGCATAGATTTTCATGCATTGAATCAAGATAGTATAAAATATCACTTTCCTCTCCCTAATATGGAAATGATTTTACAGCAGGTTGCAGCATCAAAAATGATGTCCTTACTTGAACGTTTCTCTGGTTACAATCAACTCAAGACAAAAAGGGAATATAAATATAAAACCACTTTTATTGCTCGTTGGGGCACTTTTTCTTATGAACGTATGCTTTTTGGCTTATCTAATGAAGGTGAAAATTTTCAAAGAGCTATGACAATAGATTTTGACGATTTGATCGACAAGATTACTCATATCTATCTAGATGAGTTGACTGTGTACTCTAAAAACTGATCAGATCAGTTTGGTCATCTTAAAAGAGTTCTCATGTGATCCAAGAAATTTGGCATTTCTCTAAATCCTTCTAAGTCTATTTTTGGCATTACCAACGAAAATCTCCTTGGACACATTGTCTTTGATTCAAGAATAAGCATTGATCCTGAAAGGATTTTTTCTATCCTAAATCTTCTTGCTCCCACTTCCAAGAAGGCGGTTCAAGATTTTATGCAGGTTATTAACTTTGTCCATAGTTTTATTCCTGATTTTCCTGTAATGGTCAATCCAATTCATAATCTACTCAAGAAAGATCATTATTTTGATTGGATAGATGTTGTCGAAAATTATTTTGTAGGGATCAAGAAAGAAATCAGTTTTGCACCGGTTCTGGCGAAGATGGATTTTGAGAAGGAATTTATGATATATACTATTTCCACAAAGGAAGCAGTTTCTGCTATCCTCATGCAAGGTGATGACCAATGTAACGAAACAATAGTGGCTTACATGAGTCAAATCTTGTCTGATGATGGGTTTAAATACTCTTTTATTGAAAAACATTATTTTGATTTGGTTAAAGTTGTTGAAAAATTTTGCCATTTCATCTTAGATAAGAATACGTTGGTAAAAGTCCCTTTACCTGATGTCAAGTTTTTTCTCTCACGGACTTATGTTTCATGGAATCTTGCACATTTTATTGCCAATATTTAGGAGCATGATTTAAATATCGTTACTTCTAACACCATCAAGGGACGTGACTTAGCCCTTCCCTTAGCTTAGCGTGCTGAAACTGGTGAAGAAATTGATGAACAAGATAGTTCACTGTCAACACTATTCTACATTGATAGTCAAATCCTTTCTGTGTCTGAACATGCTTGGTATAAAAATTTGGTTTACTATTTGCAAAATCAAATATGTCCAGATAACTTAGACACTCATCAAAGAAGAAGGATCTATCTTGAATCTACTAGATACATCAATATAGGAGACTTCTTGTTTAGAAGATCTGTAGATGGTATGTTTATTTGTTGTGTAAAGAATGAAGAAGCAAAAAAACTGTTGTAAGAAACTCATGGTTCTACAAATTATGTTATTCATGTAGGAGGTCATTTTTCTGCTAAAACTATTTATTTTAAGATTATCAGAAAAGGATACTATTGGCCTTCAATATTTCATGATTTTATGTTTTTTCAAGATCTTGTGACAAGTGCCAAAAATTTGCTGGGAAAGAACATATTTCATTCATGTCGTTAAAACCTATCCTCCCACACTTTCCTTTTTCAAAGTGGGGTTTGGACTTTATTGGTCTTATTAATCCTCTGCCATCAACATGACAAGTATTTATCTTGACAACCAAAAACTCTTTTACAAAATGGGTTGAAGTTGTCCTGCTTAAACATTCGACAAATAAGCAGGTGATTTCTTTCCTTGAAAATAATATTTTTTCCAGATTTGGTCTTCCCTTGGAAATTATTACAGACAATGGTCCCGCTTTTATTTCTTCTATGTTGACCCAATTTTTAGCTATGTTGGGGGTTAAAAATTTTACCTCATCGGCTTATTACCCCCAAGGAAATGGGCAGGTCGAGTCTACCAACAAGAATCTGGTGAGAATTATCAAAAGGCTCATTGAAGATAAGCCTCAGCAATCACACACTCTCCTCAGTTACACCCTTTGGGCACATCAAACTACCACCAAGGTGAGCACTGGTTGCACTCCTTTCCAACTTGTTTATTATCAAGAATTCATTTTTCCTATTGATATGGAACTTTCCTCCTTAAGGTTAATGCTACAGGTCAAAGACTTAAATTCTTCTGATGTTTCTCAAATGATGAATGAACTCCTGGCTTTAGAGGAGAAAAGGACGCTTTCCTTGGGTAATATAAACAGAAGACAACAAACTGTTAAAAAATATTTCAACAAGAGTGTCAAAGTTGTCAAATTTAAATTCAATGAGAAAGTATTGTTGTGGGATTCAACTCATGCTGATAGGAGAATACATTCAAAGTTTCAAAAATTATGGTTGGGTCCTTTCAATATCGTTTTTTTCTTGGGTGTAAATTCTTACATTCTAAAGGATTTACAAGAGCGATTGTTTTCCTACAGCACTAACGATTCTCACTTAAAAAATTATGTGGAACCAAATTGAAGAGTTTAATGATGTTTGGATTGTTTATGTATTTTAGTATTTTTTCAATTCTTTCATATTAATAGTTTTCCATTTCTTCTATTTTCACTTTTGTCATTTCATTTCTGTGGTTTTCAATTTTGTTGTTTGATTTATATTATGACATTTCTTGATTTTTGTTCTTTTGATTTCAATTTTTGTCAAAAACAAAATGTTGGATCAGTTTTTCCACAACACCACTTTTGCAAAGTATTGTTAATCAATAACAATCAAAATTACACGACTATTATGATGTTCCCCCTAAAGGCATCATTGAATTTGTTATCTACTTTCACTGTTATTTTATGAGATAGTTGGCTACATACTGCTTCTGCTCTTCATTTATTCATCCATTTTGATATTCAAAAGAGAAAATTCAAAAAAAAAAATTATCCTTGAAGTCAAGAGAAAATTTTAGTTGAATGATTATTCTTATAGGGATAAACCCCCTCATACTTAACACTTTCCATGATTTATTCCCAAATTCTCTGTCATTTTTCCATTAAATTCATTCACTTCCCCCTGTTGCATAATCATTCTTATTTATATCTTCTTGATTTGAGGTTACTTGGTTTGCGAAACTAGACACTCTAGGTTTTTAATCTATTGGAAACATATTTCCTTGTGAAGTCACTAGTTTATTGACGATTAAAATAGCAACGATGAATTATGCCCATAAAGTATTGTTAAATCCCTATTATTAACTATTCTAATAATATAATACTAGTAGGTGCAACCCCCTTGTAGACTAGAGGCGCAAAGATAGACATTTCACACATTTTTCTGTTTTTGTTTTGATGTTGCTTACACAGTCCTACATGGTTGACAATTCAGGCTTGGTTTCATTTTGACATAGTAACAGGTGAAGGATGCATTTTATGGAATGCTTATGTGATTCAAAGCATTTTTTTGTTATGATGGGAATGTATTTATAGTTTTTGTGACTTAACCATGTCACTAATCATTGTTATAGATTACTTAGAGACATATATACAAGAGATATATTAGTTATAACATAATCAAAACAAAGAAAGAAAACCTATGACAAAAATATTAAAAGAAAATAAGTTATGTTTGAGCTATGATA
This sequence comes from Picea glauca, assembly GCA_000966675.3. Lineage (NCBI taxonomy): Eukaryota > Viridiplantae > Streptophyta > Pinopsida > Pinales > Pinaceae > Picea > Picea glauca. The sequence continues at coordinate 249,834 of JZKD02S0298465.1, read as the reverse complement.
AAGGGTTATATGCAAATGGAAAAGTAAGAGATGTTAGTGTTAGTCCTAACTATTATGCTATGGTTGGTTAGTGGCTATGTGAATTTCACTAAATTTGAATTGGGGGCACATATAATTGCAATATGTGTTATGGCATAGAATGATGGAAAGGGTTGAGAATTTCACTAAATTTGAATTCGGCGCACTATGCAAAGGATATCGTTGCATATTTCAAATGTTTGGGCATTGAATACATGGTTTAATTGATTAGTGAATGTTTGGTTGTCTTGTACTTCTAATTGAATATGATAAGAGATGGAAGCGATGTGCATTTTATGCACGTTACACCATAATCCCCCTATCGGTCATCACCCTAGCATTTTTCGTTATTGCATTTTCGGTTTGTTGGTTGTGAAGCTCTGCATTTTAGGCTCTTGGAAAGAATAAGTCTCAACTAACTCTCTCTTTTAAGGGTTTTGTTACAAGTATGGTTATTTTTGTCTCCATCCATGAAATATTCTCTATTTATGAACAAATAATGGCTCAATGATGCTTGGATTTTTTGTGTTCCTGAGAATTTTGACTATGTAAATGTGTGTTATTTCTCTCTGAGATGACTATAAATATTTTGGATTGCAAGCAAAAGAATTGGGTTTTGTTTAAGTTGTGCATTAACTGGTTTCTCAGTCAATTTAATATCGTGATGGGTCTCTGTGGATGATAAGTGAATGTGGTACATACACTCATTATTAATGGTGGAGGGTTTTGTTATGTGTATTACCATTGGTTGTCCCCTCACCATCATGATTGGAACCCTTATCCAGAAGCATTCAGCTTTCCATTCGGTTGTTGTGTTATTTCTTCAAACCTAGAGTCATGGTCGTTGGCTCATTATTAGTGTATTTTCACCAAAGTATCCCAAGATCCAATCTTGGGGTGGCCATAACATTAATATGTATTGTATGGTTATGGGGAGATACTAGTTATATCTCAGCATTATGATGTATGCATCCTCACTGGTATTGTTGTCAGGTTGTTCATCTCTTAAGAAAATGGATAGAGAGGTTATATCTCTATGTGTTCTTTGAATAACTGTCAATGTGCAGTTAACTTCTCCTCTCCTGTGCAAGTGTTAAATGCACTATGTGCATTGGGTTATTATATGCCTGCCTTTTCTCTCCTCGGGTGTTAATCATCGGTCTTGTCCAAGGCTTGGAGTAATAAGGGGATTGTGTGTCTCATTTTTCTATCTTTTTTGAGGGTATTATGGCTATGATTGATAATTCTCAGAATACCTCCAACTCTTTGTGTTATGTTTAAAGGATAAACTCTCTCTTGTTATCTCCCTGCATTTAATTGTGACAGACCCGATTGGATTTCCAACTGTCTTTTCTCCCTTTGGGAACCTTTTTGGTTGTCAAATATGAGTTTATCAGCAGAATGGTTATGGAGGTTTTCGCTGAGTCTTTGTATCATATTTCTATGATAAAATTGGATGAAAATTTATAGGCGCTTGCATACAGTTGAGAACTGTCTCGTTTCATTATGGTTTTTTTACTAGCGTGGTCTTGATTGAAATTGAAAACACCTATGTGTTTTTCTAGGATTGATCAGGGTTATGGCTAATTTTGAAAATGGTGCCTGTTTGTAATTGGCTATGTTCACGTCCTATATATTATTGGATCATTGTACATATTATTAATGGTTATATCAATAGTGATAAGGCTTAGGTTTTATGTTGACTGTTGTTTCGTTGCAACACCTTGTTGGTTGATATGATGAAGACTGTGTGTAATCGGGCATATTTTGGAAGTCTGTTCGTACTTGAAAAAAGGACCTATGTATATTTTAATTCGGCCCAATTGTAAATTGGTAGACAGTGGATGTTTATTATTATAGTGATACATTATGGGATAGAGTTCGATCATATTGCTATTCATTTTATTTAAATTATTAAAAGGAAAGAAAATAAATAAAATACCAACGCTTTCTTAAACAAGATTGTTAAATGGATTTTTTTTTGGTTAAGAGTTATGGTTACACAAACTATTATGAATTGAGGAATTCTGGGAAATTTAAATGTTGGAACAACAAACAATTTGATACATGGTAAATGTTGGTGTGGTGTTTGTGTTTTTTGGATTGATTTTAGTATAGAGTTATGATCAATGATTACTTAATTTATTTTATGAAGAATATCCATTAACTTCCCTGCCATTCTCTCACTTTTTCACACATTACGAATACCCTCACATTCCCAGATTCACTTCGCACTCCCTGTTCTTAAAATCAAATTATAATTAAATGGAAACTATGTATTATAGCAATTAAATGATGACACAGGGATGGGTTATAGTTGATATGTTTTGTTATTACAACACACTTGATTGTTTAATGATTTATTGAGTAGTAATCATAACCTACTCCCTTTCATTTTATCACTTTTCACTCAATACAACCCCCTCAGATATCCCAAAACCCTTATTCACCCCCTTCTCATTGCCAAGTATTAATGATTTTTATGGATTGGATTGCATGGGTATGATGTGTTGCTGAGACAAAATTTGTTTCATATTTAAAGAGGTGTCATGTATGGTTTGTTTAAGAAGCTACTTGCTAATAAACACTTCATACAAGAATGAGCTTCTTCAGTAGAGGAATCCATGGTTGAAATAATAGGGAAATAGGAAATTGGAACAGAGGCCCTAGAAGGCCAAGATTTTTGATACATTTTGATGTAGATCCACAAGAGTTAAACCATCTCTTCCAAGCTAGATTTTTCAACTAGATTGGACAAGGGGTAGTCTAACCTAGGCTAGAAAGGCCTCCCTTACAACCCCAGCATGTCCCTGGTATCCTAGTTACCCCTCATGTCTCATTACATCCCGAAGTACTTGAAAATGACAGATGGCGAGAGAATTTTCACCCAACAGTCTCCCAACATCGTGGTTGGCCCAATTTTTCTATGCTTGCTCCTCCTCCACCGGTTAACCCAATTTTCCAAATTTTCCCTGCACACTCACCTGTATAGTCTTCCCATGCAAGCAAGAGACTCGAAAATGAAGCCACCAGACACATGATAAAGGAAAAGTTGTTACTTCCCCCTCCTCTCCCTCAAGTGATTCCACCAAATCAGTTTCATCCTGCATGCACTTGAGAGATGACTTATCTCATGTTATTAATGGCATCAAGCCTAAAGGATCCACACAATCGAAGGATAATTTAGATAAATCAAAAGGAGACAACAAAAACAAAGGGAAAATTTCCTTCGAAAGTGGAAAATATGGTTTTTGAGTATGTTTATTTATTGATTGTTGAGAAGAGTTGACTGCTGAAGTTTTTGGACGACATACTATTTTGGATATTTTGGATATTATATTTTTGGATATGGTTTAAAATATCATTGATATTAATTTTCAAATTATGAGAATGATGATGGGAGCTACAAGGAGGGATGTGTTTTATTGATGGACTAGTTGTTTTTGTTTTTGTTAAGAAACTAAAGGTAGTCACAAGTGGTCCCACCTACTAGTTATTATTTATTAAAGACCCTTATTATTATTATGTTAAATTTTCCCCTAAACTAAAATTTAGTTGATTTTTAATTAACTTAACTAAAAGAAGTAGTTGAACTACTTCAACTAATTTTGATTTCTTAAAGGCAAAAAGAGAAGGAAAAACAAGGGGAGAATAGAAGGAGAAAAAATACTAATGTCTGCTCTTGAGTTTTATTGAGATTGTTCAGTTTTCATTCATTCTTTAATTCATTAAAATCCAAATTCTTTTTTATGACAACAGGTTCCTATTGTATACAACAAGATTCAAGGCTGAATTACATAATTCAGACACTTGTTTTTCAGAGGTGTTGATCTATCTTTGATAGTCTATGTAGAATTGTTTATTTATGAATTAAATTCCATGAATGATAAATGATATTGTGTAGAGTCAAGTGGGAAACAATATGTGGCAAGTTGATACATCTTTTAAAGTTCATTTTTTTACCTTCTGTCAGAAGTCCTTCTTTATGGTTTTCATTGGGGACATCTAAGTTTGACTTTGGTCCAAACTCCCTCAGGGATTTTTTTAAAGAGAACGATTATTTTGATTTCTTGGAATGAAATAAGCGATTCTTATTCTGTCTCATCTGTGTTAAATTATGACTTGCTATTTTTTCTTTTGTCTCCACATTTACTTTTGCATCTATTATATTCAGAAAATTATATAAAAATGTTGAATTTTCCAGCAATCTTTTATTTATAAAAAAATAGCCTAAGCCCTTGCAACTAATACTTGTGGATTAGGAAACAAATTTTGAGGCTATAAACATAGGGTGATATTCTTGTCTATATTTCATTAACCAAGCGATATCTGAAAATGCTTGAGTAAGATTATTTCAAATCTTTTCCTCAACACATAGTACACCAGTGTTTTTACGTGGAAACCCAAAGCAGGAGAAAAACACATAATTATTTTTCTTATATGTATTTAAGAATTACATTCATTGGAAGCACCAAATTCCTTTGTTTTCCAGCTGCAACTAGAAGGAGGCTCCAACCCCCTAGTTTCTCACGATACAACTTGAGGGAAGCCCCAACTCCCCAATTCTCTGGCTACAACCAGAAGGAGGATCCAACCCCCTAGTTTCTCAAGATACAACTAGAAGGAGGTTGCAACCCCCTAGTTTCTCAAGCTACAACCTGAAGGAAGCTCCAACTTCTGAATTCTCTAGCTACAACCAGAAGGAGGATCCAACCCCTATGTTCTCCTACTATAACCAGAAGGTGGTTACAACCACATGTCCTTTCCTTGTCCAACTTCCCTGACATAGAAGTAGAATTATGGAACCATTTTCACACTATCACTGTGAGATATACTATTGTAAACATGTACCAATAAACCTACACCAAACAACATGTACCAATAAACCAAACCATGCATCAACCATGCATCAACATGTACCTCAACCTGTAATCAACCTATACCATAAAAAAGTGCATCAACCATGCACTAACCTATAACAAAAAACCTATAATCAACCTATACCATAAACAAGTGCATCAACCATGCACCAAACTATACCTCAACCTATATCATAAGCAATTGCATCAACCATGCACCAGACCTGTACAAATAACATGTCACAATAACCTGTCCAAACAACCTATCACAAAAACCTGTCTCATCTATCTTATCAACTAAATCAGATCTACTCACCAAGATAAATCACCAAGACAACTCTCAAATATGTGCATCAACAAATAATATGTTAAGCCCTAAATAGTGGCACATTACACCTTAATTTGGGCATATTACATTAGTAATGTTATTTTATTTATGTCGTCTTGGGTCCATTAGTTGTAATTGCACCTCCTAGTTTCCTATATATTCCGAGGAGACATTTTCATTTGGAATCATCTGGTATTTGGAAATTTATGTGGTGTATAAGAAGGTTTCTCCCTCTAAGAGGATTAGTATCTAAAGTTCTCTCCTTTTCAGGGCGTTGAGAACTTATTATGAGGTTTTTTCTATATTATATTGGTATTTGGTTCTTAACAACATAACACAACAACTCGTAATCATCACCAAGATCCATATGTGCTTCTAATAATATACCAATACAAGTATGCCACATCATCCATAAAACATGTGTCAACAATACTACTAACAAGTGCCTCCAACCATGTACCAATTATGTACCAATCATGTATCAACTA
>JZKD02S0298465.1:185306-209476 GCA_000966675.3 Picea glauca | reverse complement strand
GATAATAATAAAGGAAGGACCTGGAAATTTCTCTGGTGGACGTAGCCCACACTGGGTGAACCATGTAAATATGTGTCTCTCTTGTATTGTGTGTCTTCTGTGTTTTGTTTCTGCACTTGTTTTATTTTATTGCTCCACGGTCCTATTTTTCTAACAGAATTAAGGAGCGATTGTAGAGTTTAAGTCAAGAATACAAGTAGAGAGCAGATCAACATAGGTGACAAATTCAATTTGAAGTTGGCGATTTGATTCTTACGCATCTGAGGAAGGAGAGGTTCCCAAGGGGAACATATAACAAACTGAAGACAAAAAACATTGGACCATGCAAAGTCATAAGGAAATTTGGGGCAAACACATATGAGATTGAATTACCTGATGGGGTCGAAATCTCACTGATATTCAATGTTGCAAATTTGTACCCTTATAGAGCTGAAGAAGCATGAGAAGAAGATGAGAAAGAAGAATTTCAATGGACAAAACAAGTGCATGTAGCTGAAAATCTACAGATGGAAAGCATAATTGACAAGAGGATTAGCAGAAAGACCATGAGAAAGGAGTATTTTGAATACTTGGTCAAGTGGAAGGGACATCCAGTTGAAGATGCCAGTTGGGAGGATGAAGAAAAAATTCAAAAGCATGGATAGACCATACAAGAGCTCATGAACAGGATTTCATGAAAATTTTCAAGCGAGGGAGTATGATGCAGGAGCATCGTACAAAGCTAAAGCATGCACCTAGCCAAAGGAACAACTGGATGCGTAGATGAAAAAAAGGGCACCTTTTTATGAAAACGTTTTGAATTTTGAAATCTCGAGCATTAATGTAATAGATAGGAGAATTGTACTTATATTTATGTCTTGGAAATATGAACAGATATGGAGAAATTACTCTCATCTATCGGATGTAATAGGCATTTAATTCTGTTTAATGAAAGTAGGTAGATTTGATTTAATAGATTAGACAGTTTAGAAGCGTAGGAGGGAAACAACATATAGACACCCTTACCCTAGTATTATTAGAGGGAACATTATTATCATTAAAATTTGGTAAGCTATAGATTTGTAGCAGAGAGCTGTAGAGAAGAACCCATGTACAAGAGCACTTGAGTTAATATATGAAACTTTGACTCATTTTTCATGGTGTTATGATGCTTACTGTTTACAATAGTTGAATGGTATGCTTACAGTGATTTGTTTCTCTATTACACATTTGTTCCAATGTTGTATTATGTTTATGATTTCATGTTGAATGTATGAAGTCTGAGAGAGAAGAAAAATGATTTTCAATTGTTTCTCTTCCTAAGAATTCTTGCAAAGAGTGCAACGAACGTCTGCAAGGTGTGCATTGACATGGGTATGAGTTTTGTCTCAGAAATGTCAGAAGATATATCATTGTTCTCATACCAGCAGAAGTGTCAGAGAAGCACAAAACCATGCAAGGTGTGCACAGGCTGGTTGAGGCCTCAAAATTTATCAACTAAGGTGAAGGTTGAAAGACTATTGTTGCAAAAAGTCCACAAGTTCGAAGACTCAAATAACGAGAGGTTAATTGAAAGTTTGTTGCAAGGAGTGTGAGCAAGATTCTTTTTGGAGGCTTGAGTTTGCAAGTGAAAGCTCAAGAGGGATAACACCTTTGAAGTGTTCAAAGGGAGACAAAGATCAAAATTGTCACATAGAAATTAAGTTCAGGAGGGAGAACACTCAGCCATTGGGCATAAGCCATTGAGGAGTAAATTGGGCGGTCAGAATTCTCCATGGAGATATCGCGAAATCGTGAGGACCAAAGGATCCAGTGGAGTTGTAAGACAGTTAAGATTTGGATGAAATCACCACCCTAATATCAAGAATCAAAGTGAATCATTGATCGTGATTCAATATGAGTCATTGATCTCGTTTCAACCCATTTCGTCGGATCATTTCACGAATTCAAGGTTCGTAAGTTTGGAGGCTAGACCAAATTATTGGTTTCACGAAGTCCCTAGTTGCGAGGAGTAGGGAAGGAGATCTAGACCATTGGATCCAAGCCACAGGAGAACCGTTGGATCAGAACCTCCACGTGGTATCGCGTATCAAGGGTTCGGGGTTGAAAGAATTTCTTTTTTACTATAGAAGTCATGAAGTGTCGAGCCTTGGGGGCTCGTGTGAACACATGGCACATATGTTAGGTGGGGGCTGCATGGTTGATAGGTGGTGTAACAACAAACGCCCAAAGAAAGGTGGAAGTGGTTGACAGATGGTGTAACAACAAGCGCCCAAAGAAAAGTGGAAGTGGGTGACAGGTGGTGTACACATGTCACCTAGAAAGGAGTCAACCCATTGTTGACTTATCCCCTTTCATGAATTCGCAAAGGAGGAGCATGAGGGCTCAACACTCCAACTCGCAAATTTGTGAGTTGCGAGTAGTGCTAGTGTTTATCCTAGCCTATGGTTATATGTAGAAGGCACTAGTGAGGAGGGAGACATACCCGTATTGCATCTCGGGTATCAAAGGTTTGGATAAAGAGGAGTTGAGCGGCATTGACTCATGAACTCGCGAGTTGCGAAAGGCCCTTACGGTAAGGCCCAGTTGTGGTCGCATGGAGATGTAAGGCTTGCACCTGGTGTTATGTTGCATAGGGCGAGTTTTCACGAAGGACCTGTGGATCGGATTCGTGAGGTTCCAATAGGGATCCGAGGGAGCCGCTTCATCTCGAGGAGAATTTAGAATGATCCTATGCAGATCTCGGACAGAGGGTCGGGGGTCTACGTCACATGTAGTTTGTCAAGTTGGCAGGTTTCAGGCTTCACCAAAAACTTCTCATCTACTTGCAGTCAAAAGAATTTTCAGATATCTTAAGGGGACAACAGAGTATGGTTTATGGTATCCTATAGGTAATCAACTTGATTTATATGCTTTCACTGATGCTGATTGGGCAGGTTGTGTTGATGACAGGAAGAGTACTAGTGGAGCAACATTTTTTCTTGGAGGATGTCTTGTAAGCTGGTCAAGTAAAAAACAATCAACAGTGTTTATGTCTACTGCTGAAGAAGAATACATTGCAGCTACAACTTGTTGAACTAAAGAAGAACATTTCAATGAAGAAGAAGAAAATCATGAAGCAAAAATGATTCAACAAGAAGATGAGAATCTTAAAAAATTGAAGAATGTTGAGATTGGAAATAGCAAGCTCAAAGACACGTGTAGAAAACTAATAAGTGAATTGGGTAGTTGTGAAAATATAGTTGTAAGCTTGAAGAAACAATTAGAAGACTTTGAGAAACTAAGAGAAGAAACCATTTCCTTGAAAACTCTACTCGAAGAAGCAAGAATAATAGGAGAAGTAATGAAGGTCCAAATGATGAAGAAAGAAGAAGATTGTGAGAAACTTGAACAATAAGTTGTCTCACTGAGGAAGAGCTTAAGAAACTCTCAATTGTCAAAATACTTAACACATCTTGGATGGATGGGTGAAACTTCTTACAAAGAATATGCAAATACCAACAAGAAGGTTGAAGAAAGAGCTACACAAACAGTTGATGAGAAGTGGACCAGGATACCAGAAAGAAGGAATGATTACAAAAGAGATGAATATCCAAGAAGACATCCTACCTTCAGGGATCAAAGAAGCTTCAATCAGTATGAAGGAAACTACATAAGAGAAGATCATGAACCTAGATGGACTACATCGCAAAGAAGGCCACCTACTCCAAGGTATCAAAATTTCTTTCTTGGTCATTGTTATACTTGCAAAATTTTTGGGCATAAGGCAATTAATTGCAGAATCAATGAAAGGAACAAATACATAAGAAACATGAATGGTGTAAATAGAATATATGGAAATAATCGTAGATTTGTCAACAAAAGTTATAATTCATTTTCCCCATTGATGGACAAAAATATTGTATGCTACAAATGTAATTATCTTGGACACAAAGCACGAGATTGCAGATATATGAATCACGATGTCTCTATGCCAACCACAGTATGGAGAAGGAAAGAAATTCCACACAATGAAAACTGTCAAATAACATTGGTCACTAAAGAATGCAAAGAAGAAGATGAATGGTTCATAGACAGTGGGTGCTCATCTCATATGATCGGAGATCAAAGAAAATTTTTCAGCTTGAAGAAAAAGGGTGGAAATGTTACATTTGGAGGTGATTCATCTACTAAAATACTTGGAAAAGGAATTGTAAATCTTGGAAGTGAAAATATAAAAGAAGGAAAAGTCCTATTGGTTGAAGATATGAAGCATAATCTCCTGAGTGTTAGTAAAATTTGTGATCAAGGATACACTCTTACATTTGACTCCCGAAAATGTAAAATTAGAGAAAATAACTAAGGAAGATTGGTTGCAACTGCAACAAGAAGATCGAACAACATATACATCCTAGACATGAAGAAGAGAGAGAAGATACAGGCCACCGAAAAGGATTCCAAGGAAGAAAATGTCCCAAATACCAAAAATAAGGATGAAGTATTATTGAGTGCCACATGTTCAGGGGGAGCAACTCCAAAGAAGAGAGTTACATTTTTCCATTAAACTTAGGGGGAGAAGCCCTACCATTTTTTATTGATGTTAAAGGGGGAGAGAAATTGGGATCATGATGATAGGGGGAGCATGAGTGTTTCCATCAATGACAAAGGGGGAGATTGTTGGAAGATTGGTTGTTGCCATTGATGTCAACCTTAGTCACGGGTTTTGGACCGCAAGATTGATGAAGGTATTTGGACATGAAGGAAAATGCACATGTAGATACAAGACCCATGGATGGATAGTATACATAATGTTGTTTCTGGTGGTATGTGGTTCGTCACGTGGATGTTAATGGTTGATGAGAAATGATTTTTTGAAGATGACAGAGTAAATTGAAGAATGAAGTACATGTAGGCCCTGAAGATAATTAAAGAAAAGAATTACAAAACAAGAAATTGTCAGGTCGGCCATAATGTTAAAAGGAAGTGACATAAATGGTATAAATAAATATCATTATACATTCATTTGAAATACAATTCGAATTTTAGAGGAAATCAGAAGTAAAGAAGGTCGGATTTCAAGGGAAGATGAAGTCTTTTGGTGATGTGTTCTAAGGTATGTTATTTTCAGGTCATCTTACCATTTTTCCTATAACTTTTTTCTAGAATGATTCAGATGGTAAAATTGCTATGCTAGTGAGAATACATATCAAGGTACTTGTGGTAAAAAATACATCTCTTCATTCACTATAATTATGTATATACACTCTGTGGAAGATAGGGTTTGTGACCAATCCTGAACCTAGTCAATAAACAGGTGTTCTGGGTAAAATAATCATAACTTATTCATCGAGAATAAAAATTATGTGGGACAAATTGCATTGGAAATATTACAAACTGTAGTTTCTTGTGTGCAAGTTTCATAATTGGATATTAAATATTGAGCACAGAGCATTTTGTGCAAGTTTACTCTCCTAAATAGACCAGAATTGAATAAAGTCTACCATTCTTTATATAACATCTTTTTGGGGAGGATTCAAGGAGTGAAACTTGGAGGAGTTTTAGAGAGTACATTGAGTAATGTTATCTACAAGATCAGAGTACTCCAAGAATTGAAGAATTGAAAAAATTGAAGAAGTCTCAGGAAGCATTATCAAGTTCTATACGATGATTGGTTGATGGTGATGATTTAATGTGAAGTTTTATTATCTCTCGTATATTCTTGGGTGGAAGGAAGGGGAAAGGATGGAGAGTTCAAATCTCTCTTGATATTGGAGGATTGTATCTTCCTCTTGGATTTTTATCCCTCCATTTACATTTGGAAGCTGTAGCTACCTTTGGAAGTCATTACTTCCCTTGAACAATAACTATTGATTATCTCTCATATATTGTGCATGGGGTATTGTGGTGTATTGTTGCAACTCTTATACTATTGTTCATTGCTCATTGGATGTAATTGAATGGTTTAAGTGTAAGTTGAAAAAGGTTATAAATTGTACTTGATATTGATTCACCCCCCTCTTAGTATCAACACCTAATATTAACGAAAGAGATTACCCAACAAAAATATAAATACACCTCAAGGAGTCATTCACAAGAACATTCACTCACTTATTATATTGAATATATTCTAGTGAAGTAGTGATCTATTTATAAATGTTGTGATGACAAAATGTGAGGTAGCGATAGGTGATAAATTCAACAGTTTCAAGATTAAAGAGGAGAGATAATGTTTTTTGTAAAAACCCTAATTGTCTTATCCTCGTGGGTCAGACAGATAGTGTCCCATAAATCATCCCTGCAAAATACATGTTACTTGTCATGTGAGGCCCCGAGAGACAAGAGTTATTAGTCCCATAAGGATAAGACAAATTTGGGAATTATATTGGTTCTAGGCCACATTGAGGAAAGGTTATAGGTATGTATTAAAAAAATTCATCTCAACTACAAGATAAAAGGTAAGTTTTAAGGCTTATGATTATGTTGTTATGGAACATGCATAGTGGTGATGATACATGGTTTGGTACATCTTGATGATGACATGATACCTTGTTAGAAGCACACTCTTGGCTATCTTGATATCTAGTTTAGTCTGTGTCATGGTTAGAGACATGTCTTTGATATGTTGGTACATGGTTGAAGTTCACACTTGGTATATGGTAGCACATCTATGAGATACACCTCTTGGTGATATTGAAGAACATGATTAAGGGATATGTTTGTCAGTTTTGGTATATTCCTTGAGGCACAACATGGATCTATGGTACATGTTGGTTGAGGTGTATTTGTTAAGGTACATTGTTGGGGCATATATTGGAGATATTGGCACATGGTTTGAGGTACATATTGGTTATATGTTGATGATGTGATGGTCATGTCTTTGGTATCTTGTTGACACACTGCTATATCTATGAGGAATATGTTTGGTGCATGGTATCAAGTATATTCTTGGTACATGTCTTGGTGACATTGGTATATGTTGAGGTACAACTTATTGATGTTATGGTACATTGATTAGTAGCACATCTTGGCTATATTTCTATCTTGATATTGTGGCTATATTGGTTATGCTGAAACTTCATTCATTATTTTCTATGATATGGTGCATCGTTGATGTATGAGACGATTACATGGTTGATGTAATTTGTGTGGTACATGGTTGATGGTATGATACAATTTTTATTTATGATATGGTGCATCTTGGTTCAAACATGGTGTTAGCTCCCAAAATGAACCATCCTTTTGGTCGGGTTTTATGGTGGATAGCATGGCTATTGGTACTTTCCTCAATTCATTTTTGAGTTTTTCTAGATGCAAAACTTAGGTTTTGGTTTTTGTCTTAGAAAACAATATGACCCATAAAGGTCTTCTTTTCAAAATTTTCATAGTTCACATTCAACAACTAACGTGTTTCCAAAAGATGAGTGTTAGCTGTGGAAAGTGGCGAATTTCATCAGCTAAGGAGCGTCTCTCATAGGTCTGTGCACTGGTGAAAGTGTCGAAGTCCAAAATATTCAAAGAAGCAGTGTCGCGGTTCGTGCGCTGGTGAAAGTGAAGACTTTCCACAACTATGGAGCGGTTTTTACAAGGTCGTGTGTTGTTGAAAGTGGAGACTTTCAACAGCTAACGCGGGTTTTCCACAGGACCATGCGCTGGTGAAAGTGGTAAGTATCAACAGCTGAGGGGCGTTTTCCACGGGCCGTTGACTGAAGGAAGCGAGAATCAGGTGCGTGTTATCCACGTATCCAAAGGCAAATCATGATACGATCATCCCACGTCATGCAAATCCAAATCATGCACTGATGAAAAAGGGTAATGATGGAAATTCAGTTTTTCACTTCAAAATCGGATTACGATGCAGATCTGGTTCAGTGACGCATGCTGCGCACTCATGGCATCGGAGATGGTAATTTTGAATTCGGTAATTCAGGTACAGAGGCTGTACTGTTGGCCTGACAACATCAAATCAGATCTTTGGTTCCATATCAGACATTGTTCACGAAGGTCTGTTAAAGTTTCAAATGTTAGAAAACAGAGCTAAATCCCAAGTTCTTTCAACAACGCAACACCTCGGCCCAATAGCATATCACAGTGTTTGGTGTGCAAAACCGTTTGGGGTTTTGAATTGCAAATGGAAAGAATGATGCTTAAACTTGCAGGGCACTTTTCAATCCCTTCCCGAGCTCCAAATGAAGATATGAAAACACCATTGGAAAGATTATATTCTCTATATGTCGATAGACTATTCATACATGAAAAAAAGATTTTCTATGACCGAGAAATTTGATTTTGAAAATATGCCCGCTTTCACCAGCTAATTCGCCGAAAATTTTGCTAGTTAGTTGTTGAAAGTGTCGCCTTTCAACAGCTTAAGAGTGGATTTTTCGGCTAGCTGTTGATATCCTCTCATGGCCATAATGTTACGGTTTTTTCCTAGATCGTAAATTTTGTCGTGAGAATGAATTGAAACCTCTTCTAAGGCTTATTTAATGAATTATCAAATCTATCTAATCAACCACTTTTGGAAAATGAAGAGAAGAAAAGGTGTACAAATGTCATTTACCATCTTTAAAAAAGGAATAATTTCAGGGTTTTGGGAGCCACATCACATAATTCGAATTTCAGAGAGCCTTGGGAGGCTGAGCTACACATCATCAGATTTCAACCACATTTTGAGGGCCAATAGATAAATATTTACCTTATTTTAAGGATCTATTGCTATTCCTTTGTAAATATTGTTTGTTTACTATTTCTGGAAATTCAGATCCATAGTTTTAGGATCTAATAACTGAATTGTTAAGCTATAAAGCTATAGAAGGAATATGAATGAAAGGGTTCAGTCCTGGATACAGTAATACTCTGTTGTAATCAAACATTTTATGCTAATACTAAATCACAGGTTCCTTTCTATTTTGATGTCAGTTTTCCATATTTCTTCTGTACTGTTATCTGTGTTGTCAAGCCTTGAATGACTGTCGTCTCATTTTTTGGCTCATGACCTGATAATTAGTTTCTTAGTTGTTTATTAGACACCACATTGTACTAGTTTATGAACAATCTTTTCTTCACCCACTGAAAGTTATTTGCTGATTAATTAATCTTGGAGAGAACTGTTTCATTTGATTGCCATATTGTTGTCTGAATGCCATAGTTAAATTGAGTTATCCCATTGATCCATTTCATTTATTAAGTTACCAATCACCTTTGGTATGCAACCACAAAGGGTTTCTTGGAGTGATAACAAAATGGTGTCGTTGCCAAGGAGAGGAGATTGAAGCTCAGCTTCCTTGGGACACGACACAGATCCAACTTTGATGATAGACAAAGCCTGGACATTCACTTGGTTGTAATTTTCTATATGGCGACTCCACATTCAAAGACTCCACTGGGGAGGATCCTGTTGACAAAAGATGAAGAGGATGAATTCAAGATCCAGGTATCAGTTCATTATTTTGTTTCATGGGCTGTTGTTTTTATTCATCATCTCTTTCATGCTCTTCCCTACGCGTGTAAAGAGAATTATTTTCTGCTTTGTATATTCAGAAAATCATCATCCTTCTTGTATATATCCATCTTTAGAAGAGGAAATCTTGTAGCTCTACATTATAGATGTAGATTTGATAGTCTTACCTCAGCCCATTCGTAAAGATGACCACCGTATTTCTTTTCCTTTAGAATCTGATCAGCCATGTGACCATGAAAAGATCGAAATTGTTTTAAAACCTATCCAGATCTCAGCCCCTCTAGCCATAATTTCTTAACCTGATCAACAACTTACTATTTCTCATGATCAGCCCACAACTTTTCAAGTTAAGATCCAGATGAAGATGTTCAAACCTTTATAGCTACCCCATCTTCTTCATCCTTATTCTAATGACTGTTATGAATATCTCCCTTTGTTTTTTGGAGAGAATCAAGATTCAACTGAGATACACGTGGAATCCTTTTTGGATTTTGTTGATCGTTTTCAGCTTGCTCATGAAGATGTGATCATGAGATTTTTTTCAAAGTCTCTGATCAAAGATGCTGCTGCATGGTTTAAAAGTCTGAGAGTTGATTCAATTGGTTCTTGGACCAAATTCTCTAATGTTTTCCTGAAGTATTGGGGCAAGTACAAATCTCTAGATTCCTATCTTGTTGATTTCTATGCTTTGAAACGAGAGTAGGATGAAGCCCTACCTGTTTTCAACAGAAGGTTTTACCATGCTTATCATGACATGCCTTTGGAGGTCAGGCCTACAGAGACAACTTCCATGATGTATTATGTCATGGGTCTTCATTCAGATCTTGTCCTTCTTCTTCTAGAATGGAAGTCTTCATCCCTGACCCAGTTGTTTGAAGATGCTCAATAAGTAGAGGAGAACATTTGTGCTTCTCGAAGGATCCGAGGTTGAGATTTATTTGAAAACCTACAAGCACATGAGAAAGTAGAATGTCATTATACCTCAGATTTTGAGCAGGGGAATAATGAGGTTGGAATAGTTTCAGAACAACAACGAGTATGTGAGGTCTTTTTAGATTCAGATCTAAATTTTTCAACAGATTCAGAGTACTCCAGAGACAGGTATGAATCCAAAGTTCATGATCAATTTGCAAATCAGAATAAATCTATAATAACCAATGATTGCATTGAAAACTACATGCTCATAGTTGATCATAATCCTTGTCATTTAAACATTGCTCTATCATCATCCGTTGAGGACTGTTCTGAAGAAAATAGTAAGTTTGAAATAGATTCGGATCAACAGCCTGAGGGTGAGTATATTTCAGATTTAGAATCAAATTTTTCAATATGTGCAGAGTATTTCAGAGACACGCATGAGTTTGAATTTCATGACCAGTTTGCAAATCAAGAAAAGCCTATGGTAACTGATAATTATATAGGCAACTACATGTTTTCAGTTGATCCAAATTCATATGATGTAAAACCTGTTCTATCATCATCTTTCATACATTTGTCTGAAGAGGAAGTTACAATCATTGATGATCAATCATTGATGATCAATCATTGATCTCAAAAGGACAAGAAGATGATCAGTCCTCTTATAGAGAAACAATCATGGCTGAGAAAGAGGTTACCATGGACATGCATCTTTTTCAAGAGGAGCAACATGTTTCTTATTTTCTTTTCAAGGATCCAGTAGCAGTTTTCATGGATCTATACTTTTCAAAGAACTTGAAAATTTCAGATTTTCTTAGCTTGCCAGTGTTTCTAAGTAAGTATGATTTCCTGAAAAGCTCCTTGTCACTGTGGTTGCATGTTCAACTTCATTTGTTGATCAGTAATAAAGACAAGATTTCTTCAGTGTTCAAATTGCTTGGATGGATACTATGGAAATCAACATTCACTTAACAAATGGCAGAGCTGGTTAGTGTAGGAGTAGGCAAAGGAATAAGTTTGTCATACGAGCAAATGAGATCTTTTTCAGTTGTTGATTTCATAAATAAGCAAGACAGGTCATAGGCAGGTTACAGGCAAGCCACAGTCAGACTATAGGTTTGCTAAAGAACAGTTGCACAGACCATATGACTTCATGCCTAATGCAAAAGGCTACTGAGTCTAGCTAGGTTCTTGGTCACCTCACAGGGAGATGCCCATCCCGGTTGGAGCCAAATGTTAGCTCCCAAAATGAAACCATCCTTTTGGTCGGGTTTTATGGTGGATATCATGGCTATTGGTAGTTTCCTCAATTCATTTTTGAGTTTTTCTAGATGCAAAACTTAGGTTTTGGTTTTTGTCTTAGAAAATAATATGACCCATAAAGGTCTTCTTTTCAAAATTTTCATAATTCACTTTCAACAGCTAACGTGTGTCCAAAAGATGATTGTTAGATGTGGAAAGTGGTGACTTTTAGCAGCTAAGGAGCGTCTCTCATAGGTTTGTGTGCTGGTGAAAGTGTTGAAGTCCAAAATACTCAAAGAAGAAATGTCGCGGGTCGTGCGCTGGTGAAAGTGAAGACTTTCCACAGCTATGGAGCAGTTTTTACAAGGTCGTGTGCTATTGAAAGTGGAGACTTTCAACAGCTAACGAGGGTTTTCCACAGGACCATGCGCTGGTGAAAGTGGTAAGTATCAATAGCTGAGGGGAATTTTCCATGGGCCGTTGGCTGAAGGAAGCAAGAATCAGGTGCGTGTTATCCACGTATCCAAAGGCAAATCATGATATGATCATCCCACGTCATGCAAATCCAAATCATGCACTGATGAAAGTGGGTAATGATGGAAATTTAGTTTTGTACTTCAAAATCGGATTACGATGCAGATCTGGTTCAGTGACGCATGCTGTGCACTCATGGCGTTGGAGATGGTAATTTCGAATCCGGTAATTCAGGTACAGAGGCTGTACTGTTGGCCTGACAACATCAAATCAGATCTTTGGTTCCATATCAGACATTGTTCATGAAGTTCTGTTAAAGTTTCAAATGTTAGAAAACAGAGCCAACTCCCGAGTTCTTTCAATAGCGAAACACCTTGGCCCAATAGCATATCACAGTGTTTGGTGTGCAGAACCATTTGGGGTTTTGAATTGCAAATGGAAAGAATGATGCTTAAACTTGCAGGGCACTTTTAAATCCCTTCCCGAGCTCCAAATGAAGATATGAAAACACCATTGGAAATCTTAGATTCTCTAGATGTCGATCGACTATTCATACATGAAAAATGGATTTTCTATGACCGAGAAATTTGATTTTGAAAATCTGCCCTCTTTCACCAGCGAATTCGCCGAAAATTTTGCTAGTTACCTGTTGAAAGTGTTGCCTTTCAGCAGCTTAGGATCGGATTTTTCGGCTAGTTAGCTGTTGAAAGCCTGTCACGGACAGAGTGTTACAGTTTTTTCCCATATCGTAAATTTTTTCATGAGAATGAATTGAAGCCTCTTCTAAGGATTATTTAATGAATTATCAAATCTATCTAATCAACCACTTTTGGAAAATGAAGAAAAGAAAAGGCGTACAAATGTCATTTACCATCTTTAAAAAAGGCAGAATTTCAGGGTTTTGGGAGCCACATCACATAATTCGAATTTCAGAGAGCCTTAGGAGGCTGAGCTACACATCATCATATTTCAACCACATTTTGAGGGCCAACAGATAAAGATTTACCTTATTTTAAGGATCTATTCCTATTCCTTTGTAAATATTGTTTGTTTACTATTTCTGGAAATTCAGATACATAGTTTTAGGATCTAATAAATGAATTGTTAAGCTATAAAGCTATAGAAGGAATATGAATGAAAGGGTTCAGTCTTGGATACAGTAATACTCCATTGTAATCAGACATTTTATGTTAATACTAAATCACAGGTTCCTTTCTATTTTGATGTCAGTTTTCCATATTTCTTCTGTATTGTTATCTGTGTTGTCAAGACTTGAATGACTGTCATCTCATTTTTTTGTCTCATGACCTGATAATTAGTTTCTTAGTTGTTTATTAGACCCTACATTGTACTGGTTTATGAACAATCTTTTCTTCACCCACTGAAAGTTATTTGCTAATTAATCAATCTTTGAGAGCACTGTTTCATTTGATTACCATATTGTTGTCTGAATGCCATAGTTAAATTGAGTTATCCCATTGATCCATTTCATTTCTTAAGTTACCAAGCACCTTTGGTCTGCAACCACAAAGGGTTTCTTGGAGTGATAACACATGGTTTGGTACATGTTTTGATGCATAGATGATCCATCGTTTGGTACAGGTGTTGGTACATTGTTGATGCACAAATTGCTATAGGTTTTGGTCCATGGTTGATGCATGGGTTGGTACAAGTGTTCATGCATGATTAGTGCATGGTTAATATAGGTTGATGTACATGATTTGGAGATGGTATCCATGTGAGAGGATATGTCTTGTTGATGTTGAGTATCAACAGTGATGAAAGGTTGATGATGGTATGTCAGTGACAATGACAAATTGGATAAAGTGACAAGTTGGATACAGTGACAGGTTGACAAGTACATGTTGATGTGACGGTGGAAGTGATAGTGGAAATGATTGTGGTAATGAAAGTTTGGTCGACACGTGTTTTAGGGAGACATGATAAGGAAAGGAAATGGGGATATATCCTCCTTTCCAATTGGTTCCATAGAAAATAGGGAGTTGGAGCTTCCTTCATGTTGGAGCCTAAGAATCAGGGGGTTGTAGTCTCCTTCTAGTTGGAGCCAAAGAATTCAGGGAGTTGTAGCTTCCTTTAGGTTGGAGCTTGTAAATATGGGGTTTTAGACTCCTTCCAGTTGTATCTAGAGAATTGGGAAGTTGGAACTTCCAAGCAATGTATTCTTGACAATATATATAAGAAAGCATTATGTGGTTTTGTCTGATTTGGGTTTCCACGTAAACCTTGGTGTACTGTGTATATGATATGATGTTTTTGTTGTGATTATTCTTATTTTTATATGCTCATTATATATTGAATGCAATCATAGATGATACATTGATGATATACTGATGATAATATTGAAGTTCATATACTGTGGTTAAAAGTTTTAAAATTTCTCATATTGTTTCACCCCTTCCTCTCAGTATTCCAACACGGGATAGGGGAGTCTTTCACTTCCTAAACTTGGGTTGTAGTGGAGAGTTGTGTTATTATATTTTCGATACCCTTGTTTCTAACCCTCTTAGACCTTATCCTTCTAGGATGAACTTATTTAGTACTTGTAATTTTTAGTGAGATGACAAAGGGAGTCCTTAGTGTTGTCAAGGTGTTATCCACCTCCGTGTCTTCCTCCTCTACCTTTTTTTCATTATTTTTATACTACTTTGAGGGATTAAGTATGGTTATGTTTTTAGGTTTATCACACCTATTATGTTATTATTTAATCATCTTTTCTTGAACTTCTTAAAATTCCTCCTAATCCATATCCACAAAATATTCCCAAAAAAATATGTATTTCAAAATTCTTAGGGAATCTAACATTATTAGTTTGATAATACCATTGTGGTGTGCCAATAACTCCTATTTTCCCATTTTCTACTGTGTGCTCATTTCATTCAATGATTTCAGGAGAAAATATGGTAGGCTCAAGATTCTACCCAGTTCTTGGTTGGGGAAGTTTCTGAGCTAATGGAGAAGCCTGAAGTGATAAACATATACAACAATCATTCTTCCTTGATAGGTGATATATTTAATTATGTGGAAGGCCACTTATGGCCAAGGATGGGGGATAATTTCTCTCTTTATTTCATTCTTATCTTCTTGATTTTTTTCATTTGGATGAAAGAATTCCTTTTTGGAATTGATAGACTCTTGTCTTTCATCTTTGTCCCCAGGGAGACCTATGGGTAGGCTAGAAACTTTGTTGATAGATGTTTCATTAATCATGATCACCAAACCTCTTACTGTTGACACCTACTCATGTTCTTGGATGTTCTAAAACTTTAGTGAAAATTTCATGGATATTTCTTCATAAAAACCTTTGATCATTTCAAATTATCATAATGAGCTCCTCCTCTCGAAAATTTCCAAAATTTCTAGGTTGTCATAGATTCTTGATGTTTCAGTTGGTTCTATTTTGTTAAATCCTTCCCCCATGGTTATTGGGAATGGACACTCATTTATGTATATAAGTCAAATGTACAGGGTTTGTTCTAAGAGAGAAGGGTTTGAAAATAAAATTTTGGGTTGCACTTTCCTCTAGGAGGCACTATACAGGAAAAATGAAATTTCAATGATTTGTTATTTAGGAATCTTTGGGATATCTATGTCAAGGATTTGAAATTTTTTTTATTAGAAAATTAGGGATTCCTTAAGGTATAGAGAAATATCAAGGGTATGAGGATCCCTTTTCTCAAGGAATTCCTATAGGACAATGAAAAAATAAAACTCTGCAGGAACTATGCAGACTGGTTTCTATAGGATTGCATTCCTATGCTCACGAAAACTTGCAAACCCGATAAAATGTTTTTTGATGATATGGATTTTGAAAAGCAATAAATTATAACAACAATTTGAAACAAATTATAACAACATAAAGTAATTTTTTTTAAGGAGGGTTTCGATCACACCTTCTTGTAGAAACCATGTTTCTCTATATGTGAACTCTAGTTTCTTGTTGAATGGTCACCTATCTTGGCCTATTATCTTCTACCCTGATCTCCTCTCACTACTATAGAGTTTATTATGGTTGGAAAATTTTTTATATGGTTCCCAAATATCCCACCTATGGTCAACAATTCGAAATGGTGGCCAAATCACCAACTTACTCTCACTTATGCCCAAAACTTGAGGTTTGAACTACTGTCTTTCCATATCTTTCAATATGATGGCTAAGGTTCATAAATTCATGTTGTTGATAAATTTAGTTTGTGTAAATGACCTTTCACTTTAATGATGTGTCAGTTACCTTCTCCCAAAAATTATACCTCCCCTCCTTGACGTGACAATTGAGAATTTCCTCGTTCTCATCACCCACGGTATAACTTTATATACTTGACAATATAAAGTGTTCATATATTTGTATGAAACTAAATGAATATTTAAATGGGAGGATTAAATCTGATATATTTGTTACCTTTGTTGATTAAGGTTGGTTGTAATTGATTTCAACCCTTGAAAAATGCCCCACAACACAAAGATTTGGGTAATGGACCCAATATTGTTTGATGTAAAGATGACTCATTATTGTCTTGTCATGGTTGATAAGAAGTAAAGATGGATGAACTTCAAAGTGGTCCCCTTGTGGTGAAAGCCGTCACAGGAAGATGCTTTGCGAAGTAAGAGAACCCATGCTTAATTGTGTAATAATGAGATCCTAGATGGATATTGCTTGTCATTCAATTTCCGGTGGTATGTGTAACGTCACATAACTCCTCACGGTTTGAGAGTTATGGCCATGAGAAGTTGGAGACACCAGGTTTGGGTAATGGAACCAATATTGTTTGATGGATAATGGAATGAATTATGATATATTTTTAGATAATACTATTCTATATGGATAGTATATGTCATTCCATTTCTGGTGGTATGTGGAACATCACATAACTCCTCACGGTTTGAGAGTTATGGCCTTATGAAGTTGGAGGACCCTCATATTTCATCTAGAAGCCCCAAAAGGTCAATGTAGTCAAGGTGGTTTAAGATATTTTAAAAGGTAAATAATAAATTGAATTAATGAGTGTATTATAATTCAAAGTGAATACAAAATAAATTATTTCAATAATATTTAATGGAGAAATTAGAAGTGGGTTAACCCTAAAATAAGGAAAGTGGGGCCAAGTGACCTAGAAGATGTTTTTAAGGAAGCTACTTGGAGAGTATAAATAAGAGGCAAGGCTATATAATTTTAATCACACTTGATCATATTGAATATCTATAGGTGTTTGAGGTAACCAAGTATATCTAAGCCGAAATTCTGAGGGGAGGTGAAGAAAAGAAGGACGAAATACAAGGAAGGATAAATTCTTTTGATGGTGCTTTCTAAGGTGTTTCGGTAAAAATGTCATAACGTCTTCATAACAAAACCAAATTCAGTGAAACCAAACGTGTTGGTTAGGGTAAAGTCTTTAGTATGCTGTGTAAAAGTTTCAGATCAATTCAACAAATATTTCGTGCAGGGCACACTCGACAAGGTCTCTCTCTAGAATAATCCATAATTGAGCAAGGTATGCCATTTTTACTATAACTCATTTTTCGAGAGGTTCCAAGTAGTGACACCTGGAGGAATTCCACAAAACACACTGAAGAATATTGTGTATCAGTTTCATATCTTTATACATTACATGTACAAATTTATTATTACTTCAAGTTAGGGTTGTTGACTAATCCAAAACTAGGCATGTGAGACTAAAGAAAAGTTTAATGAAAATTCTAGTCTCTTGTTGTTGAAGTTAATGAAGGTTTGCAGGAATGTGATCATATACACCAGGTATATTACAGAGCTACAAATAAGATTTGGATGATGCAATTGATGAGGGCTTTTGGCTGAGGTACATGTTGAGTACATGGTTGAGACAAGTAGTTTATGAGTTTGCACATACATGAGGTGTATAGTTGATGATGTTGGTAGATATTTATGATTCATAGTTGATGAGTAGTTGAAAAATGATTAGTACATACTTGGTACATGGTTGGATGCACTCTTTTATGGTACAGGTTGATTATAGGTTATTTGGTACAGGTTGGTGCATGGTTGATGCACTTGTTTATGGTACAGGTTTATTACAGGTTGATGCATCGTTGATGCATGGTTCATATTTATTGGTACAGGTTTACAATGGTATATCTGACAGTGATAGCTTGACAATGGTTCCATCATTCTACTTCTACTTCTGGGTGGTAGGATGGGGCAAGGACAGGTGGTTGTATCCACCTTCCAGTTGTAGCCGGATAACATAGGGGGTTGTATCCTCCTTCTGGTTGTAGCCAGAGAATTGGGGAGTTGGAGCTTCCCTCAAGTTGTATCTTGAAAAACTAGGGGGTTGGAGCCTCCTTCCAGTTGTAGCTGGAAAACAAAGGAAGTTGGTGCTTCCAATGAATTTAATTCTTCAAGACATATAAGAGAAATCATTCTGTGGTTTTCTCCCGATTTAGGTTTCCACGTAAAACACTGGTGTACTGTGTATGTGTATGTTTTTTCATTTCGTCATTGCTTATTTACTCTAGAGTTAATGGATTATAATGCTTCATTGATATAACACTTGGATTATATGGTTAAAAAGGATTAAATTTCTCTATTACTAATTCAGCCCCCCTCTCAATAATCCAACAATTGGTATCAGACAAGGTTCCTTCAGAAATCAGTATAACCAATGAAAGGTAGATCATGGAGAGTACCAACTCATATAAAAATGGAATACCACAACTTGATGGACAAAAGTATGCTTTTTGGAGCATAAGGATGAGGACATATATACATGCACATGGATTTCAAGTTTGGCAATCAATTGTAGATGGATAGACAACACCAACAGTTCCACCAACAAATTACAAAGAAGTAAAACTTGATGAGAATAATTCCAAAGCCACAAATGCACTTTTGAATGGTCTTAGTGATACTGTATTCATGAAAGTTGCACACTGTAAATATGCTAAAGAGATTTGGGACAAGCTTCAAAATATTTATGAAAGAGATACAAAAGTCAAAGAAGCAAAGATTCAAACTTATAGAGGTCATTTCGAACAACCAAAAATGAAGGAAGATGAAGATATCACAACCTACTTCTTACGAGTCAATGAAACAATGAATGCAATCATAGGATTGGGAGAAGAAATTGAAGAATTTGTAATTGTTCAAAAAATACTAAGATCCCTTCTGATGAGATTCAACCCTAAGATATCATCACTAGAAGAAATGTCATATCTGGACTCAATAAGCATGGATGAACTACATGGAATCTTCACGGCATATGAAATGAGAACTTGTAATGTCCCCACTTTGGGACATCATCACAGTGCAGAGATTTATGATGACCAGAGTAGCCAGATGGATGTTATAGTGAGTATAGAGGCATTTGAGAGGCATTGTGCGGTCTAGCTTGCATTGATAATCATATTCCATCATTATGAGCCATTCCACATAGGTTGGCTTTGGTTTCGTTGCATTTCGACGATTTCCATGATTTTGACTATTTTGAGCTATAAGTTAATTGAAATCACTGAAGAGGCCATTTGGGCACATTACTTGGAGGAACCTCTTAGTGTAATAGGTCATTGGAATCAGGAGGAGCAACACTATAGGATGGGATGGCTAGAAGTGACTTTCAGTGGCCAGGGAAGCCACAAGGAGAGATAATGATCTTTTCAGAGGTAAAAAGGTTAATTAATGAATTAAAGTGATTTAATTAATTAATTAAATATTAATAAAATGAAAGTCACTTTGGAGGGACAAGGTGATCCAAAAAGTATAAAAGTAAGGCAAGGGCCTCTACTCATCATTCATGTATGATTATCTTTTGATATCTGGCTTCTAGCTAGTGAGCCCAACATTGGGGGTTTTGAGGGTTTTGACTTAACAAACCCTAGAGGACAATTCGGTGGTCAAAGATTCCACCTATCTTGTCCCAAGCTTGGTCTTATGGATGCAATACTCTCCCACACAATTCTAGTTCCAGATCTACTTAGTTGCAGGAGTATTCTACATCAGTTTCATGTGCAGATACAGAGAGGGCACACCAGTTGAGGGTTTTGAGCAAGAGAGGCACACCATTCATTAAGGGAGGATTCATTCTAGTTGAGGAGAAGAGATTTTGAGGATTCCAAGGTATTGGGTTTTCCTTGTAGGTGTCTTAGCATCATTCTTGGTGGTTTCTAGAGGCATTTCAGTGGCAGATTTATTTGTATTGACAGTGGGACAATTTCCCAAGAGGAGGGTGCACCATTATTTGGAGGGTAGCTAGATCTAAGGATCTAGTAGGTATTTTGATGATTTGAGCACTTGGGTATTCATTGTCATGCCCCAATCTATCATTCTAGTGGATTGGTGGAGCTATTGGAGGTCTCTAGGAGAGAGGCCAAATTATTAGGGTTTTAGTCATCCAGTGGGGCACACCATTCAGGGGAGGAGTTCAGATCTATAGGGTTTGAGAGGTATCCTGGAGATTCAGACACCTGGGTTGTTCTTGCCATCACCCGATCTACTGTTTGGCATATTTCTTGAGGTGATTGGACATCTTTGACACCAAGGCCGAATTGTTAAGGAGCTTCAACATTCTAGCAGGACGTGGCATCTTCCAGTGGGGGTTTGGCACTTGGCCCAGATTTACTTGGCGTTGGTCCTCATCTCTTATCCAGCCTTTGGAGGCTTATTTTCTATTGTCGGGAGATTTTTGTAGCAACTCTATTATCTATTTTCATAGCCATCTATTAAGCATTCCATATCGACATCTCCATTGTAGCAAGCTCTTCTATATTATGAATTAAAGCATATTTGAGATGTTTTGGCTTGTCTATCATATTCCATATGGTTGAGGTATGTTCCATGGTTGTCTCTTCTTGTTATTTGTTGAAAACATTCATATTATCACATCAGTAAACCCTAAGGCCAAAATTAAGAGGCCATTCAACAAGTAAACACAAGTAAACAAATAGATCAACAAAGTGTTTGACGAAATACCACAACCAATATTTTTTTTTAAAAGACATCAAAACTGTGATAATCCTTGCATAATGGCTTGGGATCATTACAGTGGTATCAGAGATTAGATTCTTTCCAGCCAGTGGGAATTAGCACATGCATGCAGAGCATAGAGGGGTCTTCCATAAAGAGAAATGGATGAGATGCACTTTGATGTAATTTGCTATGAGATACAATATTCCATCCTTAGCAATGAAGAGATTAGGGCTCACATAACCTTCCCACAGTATGTAGCTTGGAGAAATCCTAGATGGAGCGAAGATGAGATTTTACTCGGGATCATCAGATTACAGGAAAAGAGAGACAAAGACCATAGAAGGTGGAAAGAACAGAGAGACCCCACGCCCATTAGGAGCATGCAACTTTGCTACAGTTGAAAGGATCCTTGGGAACCAGATCATAGGTGTAGGGGTAAGGATCTAAAGCACACTATTGAGGCACACTATGATAGGGAGGATGAGGTGTGTGTGGATGGATGGAGCGATAGATGTGGATTCAGAGACGTTAGATGATGATAGTGAATCTTGCACAGAGGCTAGTGATAGTGACTCTACCTCAGAGGATAGTGATGATGACTCTTGAACAAAGGCTAGTGATGCTTGCACGCTTAAGGAGGGTGATGACCTTTGTGTAGTGGATAGGCAGCTGGATGGACAGGATGATAGCACCAGTGTACCAGTATATATATCACATACCATTGATGTCTTTACGTCTCAGCAGAGTGGTGACTCTAGTGAAGAGCTACATGGGTTAGCATATAGAGATGATGAGTTTCCTATGGGGGTCATGACACACCTGTCACCTATTCAGACACCCATGATAGCCACGTCACATGAGGAGATCAGTGGAACTTTAGGTATGATGGATGAGCCTAGTGTGAGGGATGCACACCATGGATAGGTAGACCCACAGATCCAGGAGTAGGTACAGAACATACAGGCAGTTGATCCCACACATACAGGTCAGCCAGAGGATATGGAGTCACAACTATTGGAGACTCCCTGGGTTGAGAAGATTGCAGAGGTTGACGGGTTGATGGAGCACCTACTTCCAAAACTGGCTTGCATTGATGAGGATGCACTCTTTAGTATTCAGGATGACTATAGCATGTGTCTAGACACAACTATATGGGATCCAGGTGTAGAGGATAGTAGCAGGTTGAGTGCACAGGAGGATACGGTTGCTCATACATGATACAGTGTGATTCAGGGGGAGATAACATCTAGTGATGGGATGCAGTGGCATACAAGAGTACCCAACAACACAATAGACAATGGATAGTTGAACATGTCATCTTAAGTAGAGGGTGTTTTTTAGGATTCTAGAGTTGGCACTAGCAAGACTGACACTAGTAGTGAGGGGTATGAGATGGCACCTCAACATGACCATGATCAGGAGTCACACCACTTAGCATCACAGTTGAGAGTTAGTGAGGTTATGATTAGGGAAGACACTATACGTATTGATGACATGTAGTGATGGCATATTACTGTTGGAGAGCATCAGTGGTACAGGGTAGCTCAGATGGAGGATTTTCCATGGATGATTTTCACACTCTCAGGAAGAGAGTGTTTATGATGAGGACTGACTACCATCAGTTATTGACTGACATAGATTACTTGTTGAGGGTGGGTGAGATGTATCATGAAGCTCTAAGGGAGCAGTAGTTGGAGATGGTCTGACTCCCTTGGGAGTTGGAGAGCACTCGAGGATTCTTGAGAGTCACAAAGACAACCCTCTAAGAATCAGAGTCTATATTAGATGGGTCTCTTGAGGAGATTCGTCAGAGATCCAATTCATCTGTATTAGTGAAAACTTAGATGTATCAGTCAGTCACATTGATAGAGGATGTTAGTGATCTAGTAGATGAGCACCAGTTGATGGAGGACACTTCCATTTGTGTTCTGAGAGAATTTGACCTCCACGTAAAGGTTGATCCAGCAGTATGCCTAGGATCTATGATGCAACATGAGTCTGCAGGAGGCGACATGAGTATGATGGAGCATACGGTGATGAGGGATAGTTCACAGAGTCATGATGAGATGTATGGTGGCATTCATAGGGTTATAGTGCCTTGCAGGGAGGAGACACACTTAGGGGAGCATGCAGATGACACTCTTTTGCAACAACACCTAGTTATGAGAGATCACCTTCACCATATCAGTAGTTGCATGGGAGATGAGAGATGGAGGTTGGTTGACCAGCAGTTGGAGGGGTTAGTTTCGATTGTATTGGATGGTTGGGATTCGGTGATGACCACAAGAGAGCATCTATCATGGATATCAATGGACGAGCATCTTGTTGAATCCTTGGGATTGACCAAAGCATGTGACACCTCCTAGTCCTACAGTCAACTGCAGATGTTTTTATTAGCTTGTCCTGACACTTTTATCATAGACAACAACACGAGGAGGGATAGGCCATGGATGAGGGCATGGAGAGTGAGTAGGCTGAGACTACATGACAAGAATACTTTTACAGAATACATCAGGTCAGAGGTGGACCGTTTTAGAAAGACAGTTGAGACTTGGTGTGTGATGGTGAGCATCATATACCAGGTGATGACGAATGAGCACAAAGGGCTTCCAACAATGATTAGTTTGACACAGGAGAAACTAGCAGAGACTGGAAGTGATAAAGTTCAAAGTTTTCCATGGGATCCGAGAGCTCACCTAGTTAGTAGTATGTTTCACTTCATGATGACCCAGGTTGTGCTAGAGAGCCACACACTCCACCTTGGGTTGGTTTGGAGTGGGCCTGCAGGTACTTGTCCTATGGGGTGAGACCTTTTATTCCTCTTGATCATCATGATAGGGCAGGGAGACGTTTGGACAGGTACTTCTTCTATAGAGGTGTCTATGCCAATATAGTTTCTCGACAACAGGTTCGTGGTCACAGGTATTTTATCTTGAGGATCCAGGCGAGAAGGATCCATTATATATGCAGGGGATAGACAGTCGTGGTCAGAGTGGTGTAGGGCCAGCATGGTGATCTTCGACAGAGGTTAGCATGGGACCTAGGGATTGTAGGTGTTGAAACAGAACTAAAATTTTGTTTTTTGAACAAATTTTAGTATCCTGGAGTCTTTGCATTATTAATTTTTTCCAGATCTAATGAATTTGAAATACACTCGAGACATAT
>JZKD02S0298465.1:173768-185296 GCA_000966675.3 Picea glauca | reverse complement strand
AGTATAAAAGGAAGGCAAGGGCCTCTACGCATCATTCATGTATGATTATCTTTTGATATCTGGCTTCTAGCTAGTGAGCCCAACATTGGGGGTTTTGAGGGTTTTGACTTAACAAACTCTAGAGGACGATTTGGTGGTCAAATATTCCACCTATCTTGTCCCAAGATTGGTCTCGGGGATGCAATACTCTCCCACACCATTCTAGTTCCAGATCTACTCAGTTGCAGGAGGATTCTACATCAGTTGCATGTGCATATAGAGAGAGGGCACACCAGTTGAGGGTTTCCAGCAAGAGGGGCACACCATTCATTGAGGAAGGATTCATTCTAGCTGAGGAGAAGATATTTTGAGGATTCTAGGTATTGGGTTTTCCTTGCAGGTGTCTTAGCATCATTCTTGGTGGTTTCCGGAGGCATTTCAATGGCAGATTTATTTGTATTGACAATGGGACGATTTCCCAAGAGGAGGGTGCACCATTATTTGGAGGGTAGTTATATCTAAGGATCTAGTAGGTATTTTGATTATTTGAGCACTTGGGTATTCATTTTCGTTCCCCGATATATCATTCTAGTGGATTGGTGGAGTTGTTGGAGGTCTCTAAGAGAGAGGCCGAATTATTAGGGTTTCAGTCATCTAGTGGGGTGCACCATTCAAGGGAGGAGTTTAGATCTACAGGGTTTGAGAGGTATCTTGAATATTCAGACACCTGGGTTGTTCTTTCCATCACCCTATCTACTTTTTGTCATATTTCTTGAGGTGATTGGACATCTTTGGCACCAGGGCCGAATTGTTGAGGAGCTTCAACATTCTACTAGGACGTGGCATCTTCTAGTGGGGGTTTGGGACTTGGCCCAGATTTAATTGGCATTGGTCCTCATCTCTTATCCAACCTTTGGAGGATTATTTTCTATTGTCAGGAGCTCTTTGTAGCAACTCTATTATCAATTTTCATAGCCATCTATTGAGCATTCGAAATCGACATCTCCATTGTAGCAGGTTCTTCTATCTTATAAATTAAATCATATTTGAGATGTTTTGGCTTGTCTATCATATTGCATATGGTTGAGGTATGTTCCATGGTTTTCTCTTCTTACTATTTGATGCAAACATTCATATAAGCACATCAGTAAACCCTAAGGCCGAAATCAAGAGACCATTCAACAAGTAAACACAGGTAAACAAACATATGGACAAAGTGTTTGATGAAATACCACAACCAATACAAGTTTTTAAAAGACACCAAAACTGTGATGATCCTTTCATAATGGCTTGGGATCATTACAGAACTAAGCAAGAAAATCCGGATGTAAACGAAGAAGCCTTCAAGGTATCCAAAAGATCAAAGCAAAAGAAAAAGGAATAAGAAGAATATAAAAACAACAGTGACGCCTCATAAGATGATGAAGAAGTGGCCAACTTCGTCAAAAGACTGAACAAGGGAACCAATAGTAGGTATAGAGGTAAGCTCCCTTTAATTTGTTTTAATTGCGATGGTATTGGTCATTTTGCTAAAAAATGTCCTCATACAAAAAAGATAAATGATGAAGGTTACTCAAAAGGAAAATAGACATATAAAGAAAAAAGAACTACAAAGAAAGTTTTCAAGAAAAGCTTATACACCAAAGAAGACATCTCATCATCAGATGAAGATGAAGTCAGTGAAAATGAGACAAGAAGAGTTATATTGATGGAAGTAAAAGACTCTGACATATAAGACTCTAAAGAAGAATATGAAGAAGCCGAAGAATAATGTGAAGAACTCAAAGAATAAATTGAAGAGGCATAATTTGACTATCAAGAAGAACTAATGTGTGTCATAGAAGTTATCATAAGAGAAAACAAGAAAAACAAGAAATTGCAAGCAGAACTAGATAAGAAAAAGGACACTTGAGAACTAGAACAAATGATCACAAAATTGAAGGTTCAAATAGAAGAAGAAAAAAGAATTGAAGAAGCACTGAAACAACAACTAGAAGAAAAGGACAAGATCATTGGAAACTTGGAAGCAGGGGTTGTCACACTAAGAAAGGATATTCAAAAGAAAAATATGCAGAATAGCTCAAAACTTCTGAATGACATTATCAACAGTCAAAAATCTCATCTTGACAAGTCTGGACTTGGATACAATCAAACAAAAAAGGGATCAAGCTCCAAAACAACAGAGAAAAAAACAAATCCAAAGAGCTATGCAGAAACAATCAAAGAGCATAGGAAGATATACAAGGAAGATTACAGGGACACTCCTCCACCAAGAAGATTCAGATTTCATAATCAACAACAGACAGATAGGCCTCAAGAAGAAGAAGGATTCATAAGAGCACCTCCTTTGAGAATATCTTCAACTCCTAGGTATCAAACTATATTTTTTGGTTTATGTTATGAATGTAATAATTTTGGACATAAAGTTGTGAATTGCAGAGCTAACAATAGGAATAGTAACAACTTTGAGAGTTATACACAAAGGGATTATTCAAGAAGACCTAGTGACACACAAAGAATAAGTTACAACAGGTTTGAATATTTGAGTATTGAAGTGGAATGTTACAAATGTAACAATTTTGGACACATGGCCAAGGATTGAAGAATGTCAGTCCCCCCTAAAGAACCTCAACATAATAATAACAGTCACATACAAGAACCTCATAAAACAACATGGATAAGAAATCAAAATTAGTATAACAATGAAGAATGCACAATCTCTCTACAAGCTAAGAAGAAGAAACATGGTTGGTATGTTGACAGTGGATGTTCAAAACACATGACAGGTGATAAACAAAAATTTTTTACATTACGAAAAACAAAATATGGATCGGTCTCATTCAGAAATGATAATTTATCTAAAATCATTGGAGAAGGCATAGTCCGAATTGGGAACAAGAATGAAAAGGCACAAAATGTTCTACCGGTAGAAGATATGAAACATAATTTTCTAAGTGTGATTCAAATGTGTGACCAAGGTCATAAACTTACTTTCGATTCAAAAAAGTGTGAGATAAGAAAAGAAGGTTCAAGGCAATTGGTCGGTACAGCTGTAAGAACTTCAAACAACATATATGTGTTAAGTGAAATTGGAAACGAAAAGTGTTGTCTAGGAAAGGAACATGATTGTTGGCTATGGCATAGAAGAATGGGTCACATGCATTTTGATAACCTTGTCAAATCCATCAAAAAATAATTAGTCAGAGAAATGCCCCAAATCATGAAACCAATCAACACTTTATGCAAGCATTGTCAACAAGGAAAGCAAACAAAGACCAGGTTCAAATCAAAGGAATATTCAACAACAAGACCACTGGAAATTGTGCACACTAATCTAGTTGGACCTGTTAGCACTCTGTAAATTCTATCCGGTTGAATAGACAAATGACAGAGGTAACTATTTCAACCAGCTTTAGAGTTGAGGCACTAGCCTGCCTAACTCAGAGAGGGTTCTCTCATGTCACTTGACATATCTATGGAAAGTGGCGGATAGATTTGATTTGTTTGGGATATTTTTAATAGAGTTGTTGGCGAAGAAGAGGGGAACACTATGGGCTATGGAGTCAAAATTTTGAAAGTGAACGAATACAATGCATAGACTGATAGAACTCTCCATAGGACAAAGGCTAAATAAGGCGATGAATCTAAGTTACTCTTGAAATAAAAATATGTGTAGGAAGATAAAGAAGACAAATAACTACATCAGAGCATTGCTTAAATGAATTCTGAATAAGTTAAGAAGACAATCACATAGGTTAAATTCCTTAGACCAAAAGCATCACAGGATGAATTCTGGGTCTTTAAACTCTCCAATTTAAACAGAAGAAAATTTAAATGAATTGATAGGCTACATAAAATACATACGATGAAAGGAAACAAATCTCATATCACCACCCATTAGAATCTTTTCATAAAGACTTCAAAATCTTCTTCATTTGTATTCAACTCAGATTCAGAAAATTTACAAATAAAGTTTCATACAACCAAAAAGTTGCTCTTACACTTCTGCCAACATTGGCTAATTCAAGACTTTTAGTACATAAACAATTTGATAAAAAATAACTGAAACTGAAACATTTCATCTTCTGTAATAGTTTTGGATGTCAATTTTTGTATACAAAATGACTTACAATCATTAACAAAAAGAAATGTTTCACCATCATGAATAATCTCTCTGAACGCTCGACTTCTTTCGCTACACCTGGTATGCTCTGTACTTCCATTAGGCCTGGTAATATGAGTGATAGCTGGAGATCATCTATTGGTTCCGGGGACGTGGCATTTTTTTTCTTTCCCAACCGTACAAGTTCCTTCCATTGTGTGTCAGAGGGGATTACGTAGTCCATCATTTATTTAATCAAAATTTCAAGGTTGATGCACATTGCATAGGACATAATTGGCACACTAACATTCACTGTTTTGAATTTGTTCAGAATTTCGAAATTAGTAGCTAAGTGTTCTACCAAGATAGGACCCTTCAGACTTTCTTCCATATCTTCAAACCTGGAATGGTCCATCCTGCATTGCATGAGAAGAGTGTGGTAATCTTCTTGCTTGTACAATGAGCCTTTAACATCCTAGAATGAGGGGAGACCTTTAACAAACAATTTTTCGAAGGTGTCTTTAAACTCTTGTATGCTATGGTGCATTTGCACAACTTTGTTCTGAACCGATCTGAGTAAGTTGTGTTTGGCAATGATTCTCCTGGCTAAAATGATTAAAGCGGTCCTGTCTTTCACACCGATGGTCTGAAGATTGATGGTTGGTATGGAATTCAACAAGTTGATGGCATTTTGGGCCCATTCCAAGGGCTTCTTCACTAGCACTTCATTTACAACAGCACAATTGTTTCAAGCTGTAGCAGCCATGTGGTCCTTGTCATTGATAAAGCTAAGATAACTTCCAAATTTAGCAACCCCCACAACAATCGCGTCCAATATCACATGTTTGTATCCCTGCAGTAGCGTTTTACCCTTCAATCTAGTTTTTAGCTTGTTAACTCTTTCCTACAGGTCTTGGTTCTCTCCGTAGAGTTGAGAAAATTTCTCATCCTTCACCTTAGCCTCTTGTTTTAGTTTTTCTAAGTTTTCTTTTAGATCCTTGATCTTGCCTATTTTCAAACTTATCTGGGACATAGCCTGAACTAACCCCTCAACATTTGATCCAGCCTCTGCATTAGTAGGTATGATAATATCCATATCTGATGTTGTTTCCTACATCTGTGACCAACTTTCCTTCTCTTTCTCCAACTACAACACCTTAGCCTTGTAGTCTAGAGCGTCTTGTTTGAAGGTTTCCTTTTCCTTCTCCAAATCAGTTAACTCTGTTGTCTGTGGATGGTCTGTAGCTGACATCTTCAATCTTTTCTTCAAACTTTGAATCATTTTATCCTTTTTGTCCAGAGAGGCCTTCGCCCCTTGTGGACCTTCAGACTCTAATCCTTTTACCTGGATCATCCAAGCTTTGCTGGACACTTTTTCTTGTTTCAGTTGTCCATCCAGTTTCAATACATGTATTGTCAACCTTGCAACTTTCAGAGCTAAGTTTAGGTAATCAACGTACACCATATCACTAACATTTCTATGGAATTTCACTTTGTCAGGAGTGTTGATGTTCTCATAGTGTACCTTGAACTCAGACACCTTATCATTATCGACCACTGCAATGTTGAATGTATTTTTCTTGACATCTCTGTCTTAGAGTAGGTGAGATTTTCCCTGAGATGTCCCATCCACTTCGAGAAAAATATCCTTTATCTCACTATTGGCCATACTCCCTTTCACTGCATACTGATGTAGCAAGTCTTCCTTAGATTGATAAACTGTCCTGGGAGTCTGGCCAAATAGTTGTTTCCTTCTGTTGAAAACCTTCATGCTGCCCTCATTTTGTGGTTTGTCTTTGAGATTGATCTCTTCGTTTTGGACCTTAGTGTCTACCATCTCCATGCACGTCTTTAATTTATGTTCTTCTTCTTCCAAGTCAATAATTGGAAAAGGTGATGTGGCTCTCATTTTCTGTAGGGTATTTTGTTGGCCGCTAGCCCTTAGGGCTTCTGAACTGCTTCTCTTATTGAAGATGCTCATTTTAGGAGCCTTGATAATCCATTTGGGTGAGGGTTTTTGTGCTGAGCTTTGCTGGGAAGTAGT
The DNA here is from genome assembly GCA_000966675.3 of Picea glauca. Classification (NCBI taxonomy): domain Eukaryota; kingdom Viridiplantae; phylum Streptophyta; class Pinopsida; order Pinales; family Pinaceae; genus Picea; species Picea glauca. Next base: position 179,171 of record JZKD02S0298465.1, on the reverse strand, counting down.
CTCTATCTGCTTTTCTTGTTCATGCAATGTGATGACCTCCATTTCTATGCAGGTCTCTAGATTGGCCAATTTATCTAGTTCTTCAATGTTCTCATGTTCATAAGGGCCTTGCCTTCTTGCCAATATTCTCTTTGATATAACCTGATGTGGATCATATCTTATTCATTGCAACTGTGTGAACCCAAATTCATTGAGTTTAGACTAAATTTGAGGAAAGCAAGACTTTCTCTTCACCACAAAAGGACCTACCATGAACGGGAATTTCAGATTTGAAGCATTGCGAGCTTTGAGGAAGTGTTTAGTCTCTGAGATGATCCTCTGTCTTATAAATTCCAATGCAAATATCCTAGGATTCAGGAAAAATGGTAAAAGGTGAGGTCCTTCTTGGCATCCGTATACCCAAATCATGGTGGACTGAGTGAAAAACATCCACTCTCCCATAGCATTCTCTGGACTCGGTTGCAACGAGCTTTTCATCTCTTCCAAGACTCTTGGCAAATATGAACCGAAAATGAGAATGTATATTCTAGACATGATTTTGTTGATGAAGATGAGCATGGTGATATTTTTACACTTGGTCAAAATAAACGCAGATTCAGGAAGCTCGGTATTTTTAGATCCCATAAACATTCTCAACAGAAGAGAGTAGTATCTGAAATGTCTCAATGAGATTAAATTAACCAACTATTGATGTATGTTCTCTGCAATAAATTCATCAAAACTAACACAGACTGATTTCCCAGACAGGAAGAAAATTAACAGTATTCCTAACATAACCTCTCCCACAAACTTGTCATTGTCTAGACCTAGAATTTGACTCAACAGAGAGCAAGCCCACTGGACTTCGACGATCATGAATCTTAAACTAGAAGGTAGGGATAGACTTTTTGAATGATGTTCAGGTTTGACTATGGTTTGCAAAAACAGGGTTTTTACCTCGAGAAAGCATTCCCTATAAATCATAATCATTCTTTGTTCCTCAAAGGGTTATGGCACCACACGGGAGGCATTTGTTACATTTAGGGCATGTCGAAGCGAGGGACCATCTACTTTACACAGGACTTCTGACCCTAATTTGTTTAGGATGACTCTTTCTCCCTGCAAATATCTCTCAACACACCAATTCACGAATTCGGGGAATGGGAAAATTGTTTCTACGACATAAGGGGAAAAAGAGGCAGGAGCCACTTCAAGAAAGGATATGTGGGATCTGACGTTTTTCAGAAAATTCTCTTTGGACACAAAAACGGGTGAGATCGTTGTCACTATGTTGAAAACGTTAGAATCTCTATCAATTAGGGCATCTTCCCTAGAAGGAGTATCTGGTTCTCTCGCAGATAAAACAACGGGATTGGCAACCATCATGAATAATAATTGATAAGTGACGAGAAAAATGATCTGGTTCGATCCTGAATTTCAAAATTTGGATGGAAGCTTTGCGCCAAATCTCGGAACGTTAAATTGCTTCAAATACTCATAAAATAATGCCCGGGGTCCCTCCTTTTATAGGCATCTATTTCCATTGGGGCTTGGAGAAAAGTGGTTTTAGATGAACCACCCTTAGCCCTGATGTGTCTTAGATAACGATGTGTGTCCATGATTTAAACCATGGCAGTTTTCCCCGGTCCACCCCTTGTCGGCTAATTCTCGTGCTACTTCAATCGTCAAATTGTACCTTAGTCATTGATCTGGGTCATTACAAGATCTACGATCAGTGTCTTTCCCGATGAATTTGACATCAAAGGTTGAAAAAGGTGGTTTTGGTCAGACATCCCTCCTTTCTGATATACTTCTAAGGGTGCCACGCATCCCGCAAAAAACCGTGACGGTTTTCCCTAACCTGCCCTCGACTACTTAATCTTTGTGCTAGTTGTATCTCCAATACATGTCTCGGCCGTTGATCTGGGCTGCCTTTGAGATCGATGGTCAGATAAGATTTATTCTTCATATCTCTGCTACTTCTTCCAAATTCCACCAGATATAGACGAGTCCTCTAAATTTATCACAGCTCTGCGGCGATTTAATCCGTCATAAAATTTCTGAAACTCGGACACCAGCTGGGGATTATATGGTGATAACAGGACCAGCTACAACAAAGGGATTAAAAGGTGAAAAATACTTTATGTTATTAGTTGATGATTATACATGAATGACTGCAGTTTTATTTTTGAAGAACAAGTCAAAAGATTTTGAAAACTTCAAGATCTACAAGGAAATTGTTGAAAATGAGATGGATTCAAGAATCAAATGTTTGATATATGATAATGGAGGAGAGTTAATTTCAAAGTAATTTATGGACTACTGTAGCAGTCATGGAATAAAAAGGCAATTCTCCGTTGCTAGGACACCTCAATAGAATGGAGTTGTTGAAAGAAAGAACAAGACAATACAAGAAATGGCTCGAACAGTTCTAATGGATTCCAAATTGACGGATATATTTTGGACATAGGAAGTGCATACATTCACATTCAAAACAGAGTAATGCTCAGAAACAACACTGATAAAAATCTCTACAAGCTATAGAAAGGAAGACTAGCAAATGTGAAGCATTTCAGAGTTTTTGGAAGCAAATGCTACATCAAAAGAGAATATGGAAGAATGGGAAAGTTTGACTCTCATGTGGACAAAGGAATACTTGTTGGTTACTCAAGTACAAGGAAAGAATACAAGTGTTACAGTCTAAGATTGAACAAAGTTGTGGAAAACATCAATGTAACAATTGATGAAACAGGCAGACCATAATCAAAGGAAGAAGAAAACAAATCAATGGAACAACTTTTCGAAGAAGAAGATGAAAAAGAAGTAGAAGAGGAAGAGGCATATGAAGATGAAGAGAATCCAACATAAGTAGAAGAGCAAGTTCAGAAAGTATCTCCAAAGACACCTAGCAAACAAGTACAAAAGAATCATCCTTCAGATCAGATTATTGGAAACAAAGATGTAGGAGTTGAGACTAGAAGAAAACTATGTTCACCAGAATAAACACACCTAACATTCTTATGTACAATTAAACCAAACTGTTTTGAATAAGCCAACAAGGATGAATTTTGGAATAAGGCCATGGATGAAGAATTGGATCAAATAGAGAAAAATGACACTTGGGAATCGGTTCCAAGACAAAAGAATAAGAATGTGATCGACACAAAATGGGTTTTCAGGAATAAATTTAATTAATATGGATAGGTTACAAGAAACAAATATAGATTGGTATGTAAAGGATATGCACAGATTGAAGGAATCGACTTTGAAGAGACAATTGCCCCAGTTGCCAAAATGGAAGCAATCTGTTTACTTTTAGCTTATGCATGCTCCAAAAATGTTAAAGTATATCAGATGGATGTAAAATCAACTTTTTTGAATGGGGAACTTGAAGAATAATTCTACATTGAATAACTATAAGGATTTTAGTTATCAGAGAACACAGACTATGCATGTAAATTAAAGAAGGCCTTATATTGTCTAAAACAAGCTCCTAGAGAATGGTACTCCAGACTCGATAAGTATCTGTAGCAGGAAGGGTTCAGAAAAGGAAGTGCAGACAACAACCTCTACATCAAGATAAGTCAAGGAAATATTTTATTAACTGAAGTTTATGTTGATGATATTATTTTTGGTAGTGATGATGACAGGTTAAGCCAGAATTTGCAAAAGACATGCAGAATGAATTTGAAATGTCATTACTTGGAGAACTATCATTCTTTCTGATACTTCAGATACATCAAAGAAACCAAGGAATTTTTATTTCTCAAACCAAGTATATCAGAGAAATACTAAAGAGGTTCGGAATGGAAGATTGCAAACCAGTTATCCCTCCCATGCAAACTAGATGTAAGTTGAGCAAAGATGATGATTCAAAGTCTACAGATCAGAGGAAATACAGGTTAATGATTGACAACCTACTATATGTGATAGCATCTAGACCATATGTAATGAAAGAAGTTGGACAGGTGGCACGATTTCAACCAACACCAAAGGAATCACATGTATTAGCAGTAAAGAGGATTTTTCAGATATCTCAAAGGAACAAAAGAGTTTGGATTATGGTATCCAAAAGGAAAAGATCTATCACTTATTGCCTACAAAGATGAAAATTGGGTAGGTTGTATTGATGATCGATGAAGCACCAGTGGACCAACGTTCTACTTAGGTGAGTGTTTGGTATCATGGCTAAGCAAGAAACAATCATCGGTATCTATATCTACAGCCGAGGCAGAGTATATTGCAACAATAACATGTTGTACACAAGTTCTTTGGATGAAACAAACTTTGACAAATATATAGGTTGAGTATGATGATCCCATTCCAATATATTGTGATAATACAAGTGCCATCCGTATCTCAAAAAACCCGGTGATGCACTCCAAGATGAAGAACATTCCAATCAGGTATCACTTTCTATGGGAACAGGTTGCAGAAAAGAACATCATAGTTGAGTATGTGGGCACACAAGAACACGTGGTAGACATCTTTACAAAACCACTTGCATGGGAAGCCTTTGAATATCTTCTCCAAAGACTTGGAGTTATTTCTACTCCAAAATGAATTCTTTTTGAATGTTTATCTTATATGTCTTAGATGTACATGAGGAAGAACCATAAGAGGACAATTCACTCAGGGGGAGCAGCCCCAGATGGAAATATACCTTTTTTATTGATGACAAAGGGGGAGAGATTTATTAGATGAAGAGAACAGAGGCATGGTTGTAGGGGGAGCAGATTTATCAGATGCAGAGGACAGAGGCAAATTTATTAGATATAGAGGACAGAGGCTTGGTTCCAGGGGGAGCATGAGTGATATGATTTCAGTATTGCATCCGAGTGTTGCCATCAATGCCAAAGAGGGAGATTGTTGATTAAGGTTGGTTTTCATTGATGTCAACCCTTGAAGAAATCCCCGCAACACAAAGGTTTGGGTAATGGAACCAAGATTTTTTTATGTAAAGATGACTCATTATTGTCTTATCATGGTTGATAAGAAGTAAAGATGGATGAACTCCAAAGTGGCCCCCTTATGGTGAAATCCCTCACAGGAAGACACTTTGCGGAGTAAGAGAGCCAATTATTAATTATGGAATAATGATATCCTATATGGATATTTCTTGTCCTTCCATTTGCGGTGGTATGTGGAACATCACATAACTCCTCACGGTTAGAGAGTTATGGCCATGAGAAGTTGGAGACCCCAAGTTTGGGTAATGGACCCAAGTTTTTTTGATGGTGAATGGTATGAGTTATGATATATTTTTAGATAATACTATTATATATGGATAGTACATGTCATTCCATTTTTGGTGGTATGTGGAATGTCACATAACTCCTCACAGTTTTAGAGTTATGGCCTTACGAAGTTGGAGGACCCTCATATGTCATCTAGAAGCCCCAAAAGGTCAAAGTAGTCAAAGTG
>JZKD02S0298465.1:108766-118913 GCA_000966675.3 Picea glauca | reverse complement strand
ATTTTGTTTTCTGGGACTAATCTTTATGAATAACGTAAAGTTGCAGGATTTATCTTGGATACCCTGTTTTCGATTCTAAGGATTTTAATGTTTATCTTCTAATACCTTCAATTAAGAAATTCTTAACTGCTTGTTAGTTGAAGTTATTGTTCTTATCTTTTCCTCTCTCCATCATTTTAATTACTAAAAGATCCAGTGAATGTATTATCTCACCCTGTGAATTTCTTTTTCGGCATTTCTGGTTGTATCTGATATCTGATTGAAATACAGACCCCATAGCCCAATGGATGTGTAGACTGTCTCAACCAATTTCTAGAAACTATTTTACAACAAAACCAACGGTTTCTTTACCTAGCCTAATATCTGAAATTAAAAACAAAGCTAAATCATATAGAGAGATCCCTCTCTGAAGCTGGAAGGGCTAGATCCCAGCTTTAAAAGCAGTTGGTTAAGGTTACCTTTGTAGATTTTTTCTTTTCAACCTCTAGGAAATTTACAAAGTGCTAACAGGTACAATAATATATTTTCCATGTAATAAAGGACAATATTAATAAGGTTTAGGAATACGAAAGATTAATTCAAATGTAAGAAGACCTAACAAAATTTTCTTCTTATAGAAGATATTCCTATAGATTGTTATTTTGGTAGATAGATTTAGTATAAATAGGAGTCAAGGGCATGATAAGTCTTTTCTTCATAATCGTTATACTAAAGCGTTTCTCTCCTGGAGGTTTCCTCCTTGAAGAGGCAAGTGAACATTGTTTCATATCAATCAAGATATTATTTTGGTGTTTTTATTTCATATATTGTGTTGTTCTATTGTTATTCTCTATAGTATTTCTATTTTCCTGCTATTATAATAGATTTGGTACCTTACAATTGGTATCAGAGCACTTTCCTTGAGACAAAATTGTGGGTTATTTTTTTTCAGAGTAGAGACCTATTTCAATGTCTTAAATATACAGAGATATATCATTCATCGCATAAATCCACGGTCATGAAATCGTACATGAAGGAACTACAAGTGGTACATAAGAATGCATTATTGGCCACCCTTGTAACTCTAACACATATGACCCTTAGATTCTCTTTTAAAGGGGTGGGGGATTATAAATTTGTTTTCCCATAACTCTATCTAGGTTCTCGTTTCTCCAAAGTGCAGGTTCTTCCAAACCTATGGGCGTCTTTCCTGGCCCCTTTGAAGGATTTGAGAAACAAGAACTAGATTTCCATGGTAGTCCCCTTCATTTATATGACCTCAGGTGGTGACCCGATGCCTACTCAAAGGGTGCTTTGAAACTTTGGGCTTCGGGCATTTTCACTTCACCACTCACCAATTCTTTCGAACTCCAAATTGGTGAAGTTCTACAATGACAAGAGAGGGATCGACGGTCCCTTTTCCCTTTCCATGTCAAGGAACCACCGAAACATTGGGCTTAGGTGCTTCAAAGACATCCAAAATACCTCCCCTTGAGTCGTCTAGAGTGCTAATTATCTTAACTAAGGGAAATTTTACCACGCGTCCACTGAACATCAATGATTATGATTTACTTCAGGACTTTGTGCTTCAATGAATTCCAAAGTACTCATAAACGCAAACCTTTGAAGTGAAATCCTTCTGAAGTGTCAGATCCCATGACACACATCCTCCACTATCAATGGTCAGGAGGTTGCCATACCTGGCAATTCCATCACTCATCACCTGGGCCCAGATGTCCTCTCAACATGATACATGCGTCCCCCTTATCTAATGGTTAAGAGGGATCTTGAAGGATCCTTAGAGCCACATTTCTCATTACTTCACGACTTTAGCCTTCAGGGGTTTTTGTGTTACCAAACCTCTGTCCTCCCAAAGTGGTCAACGTTGGGCTGACTATATTGTAGATCTGATGGTTGGGATTGGGATAGCTCCTAAGAATCCTCATATCTATGGCCAATATTAACTTCATGGGATTCAACTTCTGTACAATGAATATACCCAATTTGATGGACCCATGAAGTCCAAAGGGATCGAAGGATTAACATCTGCATCCCTTCTCTAGATTCGATGATCGTGAAGAGATTCAGATCCTCCCAAGCTAGTCTAATCCTATCTTCTTCCAAAAAAAAGGATCTTCACTTTAGAGACTTCAGTATCGCTATCCTTCCTAACCTTCATCATCTCTAAACTACTTAGGCTCTTTTCTCTATTTCTCCTAAACCTAACACTTAGAGGCATCCTTTTGTGCACCCCTTCCGCTCATTCAAAAAATATAGAAATTAAGAGATTCTCGGTCTCTTCCCACCTTACAGAGAGCCTGTGCATACATGAACTACATCTTCTAAGCTTAAAAGACTCCTTCCTCCAGATGATTCAGAACAACTCGGAGAGTTGACATGCATACGTGAAACTTTTCCCAAGGTCGAGGAACTCACCGTTCATTTCTCTAACTTAAGCCACCACAGGACTCAAGCATTTATGAGTACACGTCATGTCCGAACCATATAATTCCTTCCTTTCCTAAATAAAAAATAAAGAAGAAATAAAAGGGATACAGTATAACCATTATGCAAACATGAACATCCCTCAAACATTCATAGGATATCCAACCTTAATCTACACTTACAGTTTAATTACAAAGAATATGAGAATACCTATCTATTACAGGTTGTAGCCAACTAACTGACTGTGGGTGTTCACCTTTCCACCCAACCATAGGCTCATAGGAATTCATTCTTAGTCCTCTGGCCACCCCCATGCCAAGCCATGATATCACTAAGGAAGTTATTCCAATTCTCAACAATCCTTTCTCTTTCAAATCTTCTGTGAGTTTTATCAGATGCTTCCCCAGCATCAAATTCATTTCTTTCTACTCAGGTCCCGTTCTCTACATATTCTTAGTGATTTCTCCCTCTGTCACTTCCTCGACGAGGTTTATCAGATGATTTCTTAGCATCAAGATCATGGCCTTCACTTTGTTCTCAACCCCAGAGCTTCTCTCATTATCCACTCTTCTCTTAATTCCATTACTTTCCTTGCACGCACATCCTTCCTTGATAAGGTTATCCTTCTTATCAGGTTCCTTTTGTCAGAAGAAAACTCAGGTCATTCTGGGTCTACAGGACCCTGTGGTACTTCAGGATGACATTTCGTAGCTAGACTATGCTTCCATTCATGGGGGTGGTTGATGGTTCAACCACCGGTCCTTTCTTTATTAAATGATTTCTCTCCTTGGGATCCATAGGATGTTTATTATTCTCATAAAAGGGAAATTTGGGTTTATTCAACATAATGAACCCTCTCTTAGAGTTTTCACATTCTTTCCTCTAGTGATATCATGGCCAGTACTTTCAAGGCTTCACCCCCACAGTCCATTTTTTTTCTATTCAAACTATAATACATTTACATTGTTCCCATGCCACAACATGGTAATCCTAATTAATGATTAATTACAAGTTGGGGAAAACATGGGCGTTACAATACCCTCCCCCTTAAAAGGAACACCATCCTCGGTGTTCTTTCTCAGTAACACATGTCATTCCTTTCTCATTCAACCTCTTCAAAAGTCTTGACCTTATTTCTTGGTCAGTTCCTTTCTCAAACTCTTAACCTTAGTCACATGGATTCAATAATTCTTGGACCACAGGAACATTAATCATAGTCTCATGCAAAAACATTTTAATGTTGCATAAAATTCTAGAAACATTTCATAATTTAACACAATACTCATCTGCACAGTTTGTGTATTTGTATCCACATGGTTGTCTTGTTATCCATGCTCACTATTTTTCCCGGACATACACATTGTGTGCATGATATCAATCAATATTTTACAAGAACTATCAGAGTCTCCTCTTCCTTTTGTTCACTTACCCTCTAGGCCCAGGATCAGGCATCCCCTTATATTCTATATAGTTCCTTGAGTGATTCATCTTTCCTTTCCAAGGATTTCTCACACAATACAAGATACAGAGACTTCATCAAGCCTTATAGTCGAGGTTTCCCTCATATTTTCTCTGTCGAGCCATTCCTCCGGCTTGTCTTACATAAACACAAAATATTCCATGCAATCATGACTTACCATGTTGTTCTCATGTCTCAACAGTGGCCTCTTTCATGCTTTTGAACTTGACAGCCTTCATCTGTCCTTTCTGGAAATATCATTTCTTATTCCCTGTATCACAGGTATACAAAAATTAATGAGACATCATCATAAATTCTAAATTTCAGAATTTTATTGCAAATCTGTCACCCATAGATTTTCCATTTTCCTCATTTATTTTCAGATTTGTTCCGCACGAAACCAGATGCACTAATTATGGGACTTTCCTTCCCATATTAATTTTTCTTAGCAAGAAATTTTGGTCTTATTTATGGGATTCCAACACTACCATATACAATACCCTTTTCTTCCTACAATTTCAACATTCCTCAGCCAAACAAATTGTTAGTTCTCATGTACATTATTGTTGGCATATTTTACAGGCAGCATATTCTTGTCATTGATGTCAAGTAAAACAACGACGATGGCTTAAGTATAGGAAGAATGTGTCAGGTGGGCACCAGAAGTATTTTGGGAAGACACAGTAGAGCAAGCTCAATAAGATCAGAATAGATAGTGTAGAGTATGCATGTTTGTCATTGATGGAAAATATCACGACCAACAACGCAGGGATAATGGCATGGAAATGGCAAGTTCAACAAGTGATCGTTGGATCCCATTCAGAAGCATAAACTCCAGGAGTCAAGGAAGCAACTCACGACAAGAAATTGTGAAATGCAAAACCATGACTTAATCTCCATTTCGGAGTTTTGGATACCAGGAGTTGGAGGTGTCAAGGAAACTCATGACAAGAATGATGAAATTGTGAAATGCGAAACCACGACATTTCATAGTTTCGGATAATGAGAGTTGGAGGAGTTAAGATTCGAGACTCTTCATCAATCACAGGATTCCTAAAGTTGCGAAATGAGAAACACCAAAATCGTGAAACAAACACATCAACAAAGACTCCATTTCAGAGTTTCACAGACCAGGAAATCAAAGATCAAAGGAAATTTAACCTTTGAAGTAGAGAACCCAAAAATCCCGAAATAGGCACATCAAAAAACCACTTCATCAAACCTTGTCAGCTAAGGACAGGTGGCACAATCAGACAATGACAAGTGTCAAGTTGATTCAACATTTCAGGCAAATGTAAGTCACGAATTAGAGTGACACATGGGAGTTATTCGACACGTGTCAATCCACGTGTGACGTCAGCAAGTTTACGTCACATCGAAACTTTATATTTCGGGGTTTTACATAGCAAGAAAAAACTCCACCATCATGAAGTCTCGAACTCCGAAATTCCAAAAGGGAGTATTGTGAGTCTCGAAAACCCGAAAGGAAAAACTCCGTAACCTGTCAATTGTCCATCGCAGTGGGTTATGTGCATTGTCCGATCACTTTTGAGATTTTGTGATCATGAATTTTATAATGTTGGAGTGACGATGACTCGAAGGGAAAAATGCCAAAATCCCATTAGCCGTTAGATTAAGAAAAGAAGGAATCATATTATGAAGTCTTGTGGACCATTGATCTGGCTCCATTTCGGGGATTGTGACTTGGAGTGTCGAGACACTTCTTCATAGGAATGTCGAAATGTCGAAATGCCGAAATGAGAAAACACCTTTTGGTGTAGGCTTTGGTCACCATCAATGGTCATGTGAGAGGGAGGAGCTAGCACCAAGTTAAGCTCATTTTCGGTGATCATAACATGAAGAGTTGAGACTCTTCACCACAGGAATGCCAAAATGTTGAAATGCCAAAATGTGAAATGGTGAAATCAACGTGAGACCTTGTGCTTGTAATCCAATGGTGTTGGATACTTGGAAAACTGATCGAAGGGCTATTGTTTCTCTTCACAATTAATCGATCAGTTATGATTCAGTTAGCATAACTGAATCATGACTCTTGGACGATTGGCGATTCAGTTGTTGATGTGTTTTCTTGGAGGTTCACAGTGTAACTGCTAGAAACGACTGATGATTTATGTCAGAGGATTTGAAGAGACTTCAGGGTGATCGCCAGAGAAGATGAAGAGTCTCGAGGCATATTCCAGTGGCATGAATATTGTTCATAGAGGTTATTGACAGAGGAAGATTTTTGGATCCTGGAACTGCAACAGAGGGAATCAACTTGACTATGACAGAGAAGACAAAGAGTCTCGACTGCTAGAGAGGCCAAGGAATCTCAACATAACACCCAGTGATGATGGCTGCATGGGTTTAACCATCAGAGAAGTTGAAGAGTTGTAATGATGATCAAGCAGAGCACTCAATATGGGGAGAGAATGCAGAAGCATTGTGAATAGAGGATGCAGAAGATGCACAGAGAGAATAAAAATGTAGAACATAGAAGAGATTGTGTGTTGTTGAGAGTGATTTATGTGTGTAGAAGGAAGCAAAGTGCAATAGCTGAAATGCATAGAAGAGGAATGGTGAATAGAAGGGACATGGCACACACAAAAAAAAAGGAAGAAGAACATAAAGCGTAAGGAAAGTGTGCAGGAAGACACTGATGTAGGTAGAGCAGAGAAGTGTAGCAGAACATTGATGAGACCAGTAAGCCATTGATAAATATTGTATCACTGTGATAAATTTACAGATAGAAAACTTTATATCTTAGGGTGGTTGGGAGGTGCTAGGGAGTAATGTTGTCCTCAGAGGTTCAAGTGGGTTCTTGAACATAGGGAGTTGTAGCTTCCATCTAGTTGAATCTAGAAAAACCGGGATGGTAGGGTGGTGCAAGGGAGAACTATTGTTCTCTGTTTTACAGGTTGGTGCCTGTGTGACTGGAAGTTGGTGCTTCCATCTAGTTGGTGCTGGAACACTTAGGGAGTTGTTTCTTCCTTCTAGTGGGTGTTAGAGAAACCAAGGAGTTGGTGCTTCCTTCTAGTGGGTGCTAGAGAAACCAGGGAGTTGGTGCTTCCTTCAAGTGGGTGCTAGAGAAACCAGGGAGTTGGTGCTTCCTTCTAGTGGGTGCTAGAGAAAACAGAGAGTTGGTACTCTTAGAAAGTTGTAGCTTGAAAAATAGAGGTTGTAGCCTCACAATGAGTTGGAGATCATATGTATGATAATGTACAGAATGTAAATATTACTTATCATACCATGAAGAAGAGGTTTTTACCCTTTATGGGTTTCCTCAAGAAATATCTGTCTCTCTATATTTCATATGTGCGACTAATGTTGAATGTTCTATTTCTTACCTCCCTACATTATTGTGATTGTCATTAAGTTCTCTACAAAGAGTTTAAAATATGCATAATTGTTTAAGCACGGTAATAACTGATTCACCCCCCCCCCCCCTCTCAGTTGTCCAATAATTGGTATCAGAGCAAGTTCCTTTTGTCTAAAGGTATATCTATAAGATTAAACATGACAAGTCATGAAGAGAATTCAGCCACTAAGCCTCCTCTATTTGATGGAACGAATTTTGCCTTCTAGAAGGTTAGAATGAGAACATACCTAATGGCCTTAGGTGATGATGTTTGGGATGTAGTAGAGACTGGATACATAAAGCCTGTTGTTCTAGCTTCCAAGGATGATAAGATATAATTTATCTTTAATTCTAAGGGAATGAATATTATCTTGAATGGACTTGCAGAAGCCGAGTTTGTAAAGGTGATGCATCTTCAAACTGCCAAAGAAATGTGGGATAAACTTATTAGCGTCTATGAAGGAAATGAGAAAGTAAAAGATGCCAAACTTCAAACATTTAGGTTGAAGTTTGAACAACTAAAGCTGAATGAAGATGAAATAGTTAGCAAGTATATTTTAAGAGTTGAAGAACTTGTGAATTCCATGAAGGGTCTTGGTGATATGGTGAGTTTGTGTTGGTTTAATATCTAATACCTCTTTACATCTTGTCCTGCATTGACAGAAATTACTTAAACTCACCATGCCATGAAGGGATGGTGAGTTTAAGTAATGGAAAAGGAGATTCTCAGGATGATCTTCCTATAGATGGGATGAAACATAATTTGCTCAATGTAAGTCAAATTTGTGATAGAGGATGTAAAGAGGTGGTCCTTTCCAAAGACTATAAGATAACATCTGTAAACTCAAGACAAGTGGTGGATAAAAGAATAAGGACAAACAACAATGTTGATGTTGAATCCTCCCCTGCAAGTAAAGAAGAAGATTCAGATACAATAAAAGAATGTCCAGTTAGCATTTATCCCATGGAAGAAGTAGGAGAAGAATCATCTCATAAGCTGGAAGAAGAAATTTTTAATGTTGAGAAGTCAAACACCCAAATCAAGTTCTTGAATAGTTCCATGACCCTGGATAAAATCTTGGATAGTCAGATATCACCAAATGACAAATCCGGTATTGGACTCAACAAGGTGGAAATCAGTGCTCCTAAGAAACCTGATACAGGTCCTCCATTTGTAAAAAGGAAAAGCAGATGTGAGAATGTTTGTAGTGTTTTTCTCTTGTGATGTATATGGTCATAAAAGCCTTGGGTTGTAATAATCATGGAAGAAAAATGAATTTGTAGTAATAGAAATTGATGAGAATCAATGGGAAGATCCAAGGTTGTTTGAAAAGTACGAGCTACAATTACGTAGTGTTTCAGTAGGACAACAACATCCTTAGAAACAACATTTTGTTTTACAAAATGATATACATGACATCCTGTAGAGATAACAAGAGGAAAGACCTTGTCAGGGAAAGATAACCTTTTAGGAACAAAGGGGGGAAAGTAGTCAGAAGCAGAGAGAGAACAGTGACAGGGGGAGTCATCCAATTATGACAAGAAAAGGTTGATGAAGGAGTCCCAGTAAGAGAGGTGAGAATTTTTTAGTATTCTACAGAGTATACAGCGGAAGCTGAAGATGAACATGTCCAAGAATCAAAAGGAGAAGACTCTGGTTTAGATACAAATATTCTACAGGCCTCAAATAAGAGAGTCCATATTGTCATGGGGAATTTGTGTCGATTTAATATATGATACCTCCTAAAAATATTGCAACAACTCAGGGGGAGCATGTGTTCTTTGACATTGATGTCAAAGGGGGAGAAAATAGTTTGGGTACCTTTGTTGCCATCAATGACAAAGGGGGAGATTGTTGGCATGTTTTACAGGCAGTGTATTCTTGTCATTGATGGCAAGTAAAACAATGACGATGGCTTAAGTACAGGAAGAATGTGCCAGGTAGGCACCAAAAGTATTTCGGGAAGACACAGTAGAGAAAGCTCGATAAGATCAGAAGAGATAGTGCAGAGTATGCATGTTTTTCATTGATGGAAAAGATCAGGACCAACAGTGAAAGGATAATGGAATGGTAAGGGAAAGTTCAACAAGTGATCGTTGGATCCCATTCAGAAGAGTAAATTCTAGGAGTCAATGAAGCAACTCATGGCAGAAAATAGCAAAATGCGAAACCACGACTTAATCTCCATTTCAGAGTTTCGGATACCGAGAGTTGGAGGTGTCAAGGAAACTCATGACAAGAATGATGAAATCGTGAAATGAGAAACCATGACGTTTCAGATTTTTGAATACCAGAAGTTGGAGGAGTCAAGAGTCGAGACTCTTCATCATAGGAGTCTCGAAGTTGCGAAATACGAAACACCGAAATCCTGAAACAGACACATCAACAAAGACTCCATTTTGGAGTTTTGTAGACTGGTAAATCAAATATCAAAATAAATTTAACCTTTGAAGTAGCGAACCTCGAAATCCCGAAACAAGCACATCAACAAACCACGTCAGCTAAGGACACGTGGCACAATCAGGCATTGACAAGTGTCAAGTTGATTCAACATTTCAGGCACATGTAAGTCACGAATCAGAGTGACACATGGAAACTATTTGGCATGTGTCAATCCATGTGTGATGTCAACAGGTTTACGTCACATCAAAACTTTCTATTTTGGGGTTTTACATAGCAAGCATAAACTGTTGGAAGATTGGTTGTTGTCATTGATGTCAACCCTAGTCATGGGTTTTGGACCACAAGATTGATGAAGTTATTTGGACATGAAGGAAAATGTAAATGTAAATACAACACCCATGGATGGATAGTATACATCATGCTCTTTCTGGTGGTATGTGGCACGTCACGTGGATCCTCATGGTTGAGGAGAAATGAATTTTTGAAGATGACAAAGTGAATT